>DWGW01001427.1:0-11376 GCA_018247775.1 Udranomia orcinus
AAAATAATATTTATTTATTTGAAAAAATATCTTATACCGACACGCAAATACCTATTTGTCACAATAAAGGAAAATAACGTTCCCACTATTTCAGCTAAAATCCAGCTATTCATGTTATTTTCGATAACATTGGTTTTGTAATGATGTTTACGTCTAATAACTCGATCAACAAGTCCATTTTCTATTCCAGTTACGAAAACATTTTCTTAAATAAAAATAAGGACTTTCGGCGAAGACAGACCCTTTTAGAATATTTTCTTTTAAATGACTATTACGAGCACAATGCAATGGATTTTCAGGAGGGTTTAGTGTTCACTTCACTATAATGGTTATTTTTGTTTTATGATTAATTTATTTTAAGATTTTGTAACCTACTAATTTAAAGTTTTGACATGACATGTTAAACAACACTATTTTCTAACTTGGAGGTAGCAAATGAGCATGCAAACCACCTGATAGTTAGTGGTCATTGCTGCCCATGGACATCTGTAATCAGCCCAAGGCAGGATCAAAGTTCCTTCTCAGGTTAACTTCAAATGCGTTGCTATCGTTGAGTACTAAGCTGGAACGCCTCGGTTAAATATGTCTCTCTGCCCACACCCTTCAAATCAAAACACAGTGGCAATAACGCTGTTATAAGGCAGAAATCAGAGTCACGGTGGTGCCTCTGGAGTCGAACCCTAAAAAGTTCTACCACCTTCAAACAGACCTACGGATATACACATATAGATACAGGTGCATAAACAATTTAAGAATAGATAACCTGGTATTTTAACTGGGAGGCAGCAAACGAGCCGGTGTCGAACCGTAAAAGGTTCTACCACCTTCCGAATATCTGAATTTATAGAGGCGTGCGCAGGTATTTATTATATGACCAAACATGTAAGTTTTATAACCACAATAGGTTACAAAACTTACATGTTTGTAACGTAGTTACAGCAAATTTTCGATCTACCAGGGTGAAGTTATTATTATCAACTTTGTGCGAGCCTATCCTCAAAGAGCAGGTAAAGAGGACGAGGAGGTATATAACACAATATTCCAAATTCAAGTCTTAATATAACAACATACAAATCGTAGTATTTCCAAAAGAAGCCAAAAGTGAAAACGTATCATAATGTATTTATCGTTTTATTTAGTAATAGATCTACTATTACTTTTTATTGGCACAGTTTCGTTCAATTTTTAACAATGATCAACTATTACTCCTATGTTTTATTACCTAGCCAGGTATTGGATTATGAAATGGAATAATCGAAGAATACATATAAGCTGGCGGAATTAAATCCTCCTGGGACGCTACGTGACCGGCGAGATTAGAATATTCAGACGACGTGCGACTCGACTTCTGTTGTTCACACATAATGTGACCCTTGACCGCTTTAATCTCCCAGATTTATTATGACTGATAAATTATTTTTTTCTCTCTCAGAGATCATCATTATACCTTCAAGTCATTTACGTGAATGCTTCTTTTCTGTTCGAATGGTACATTTATAGGAAAATGGTGAGTATCATATAACTATATTAATATGTTCAATTGAGTTTTATCGGAATCCAAATGGATTTCTTCCTTTCAACAAAATAAATAAAAATTATTAATTAATACCTAACTCAAGCCATCCCCGATCATCATCATCGTTCTTCATTCATCGCCGATATTCAAATCTTTTGTTATCACAAATAATAAAAGTTCTTACGGAATAATACCAACGGTAAAAACGAACATATGTCCGTGACTGGTTTACGCTAACAATTGAAAATTTCTTTATAAATTGTACTCGACGAGAGTTAAGAAAGTTGGCAAGTACACAAGTTGTAGTATTAAAAACACTTCGCAGAACATAAGCGCTCTCGATAAAATCGATGCGACTCGAATAGAATAGAATTTTCAAGAGAGTTTGTTGTGTAGAGGTCTCTCGAGTACTTTCCCGGGAGAAAACTTAAGCTCTCTGAAGCAAGACCCTTTGCATAATTAAAATAGATATTACTGACTAAGCAGCAGTATGTTTTTATAGTGTTCGTTGATATTTTTTTCCAACAAGAGTTGGAAATGAAAAAAAGAATATTCATTTTCTATTTTCGCTCTTATATTTTTAACAACGGTTAAATTGGATCGGGTTTGTAAACTCCTACTTAATATTTTATGTATGAATTATAGGTTTATTACAGAAACTTATACGATAACAGCGGAAGATTGGCTTTAATAGATCTAAACAGTTCTGATCGTATACAATCAAACTAAACAGCGGGACGCGGTCGGAGATCGTATACACGTGAAGCAGTAGGCGATAATTATCGATAAGTATCGTTAAGCCTTACATGAGTTCGTATGGAAGCTTGAAAACATCCGTAAGATCGATTCGCCTTACTTTTCTTCTACGTAACCAAAAATAATAAATAAACACAGCGTCGAAAAATACTAAATCCTATTAGTTTCTGTTATGGCGATAATTAATCTTGTATCAAACATATCAAACTATTTATAAGTAAAAGTAAGTATATTTTATTCCATTCTAGTACAATTTGTATTCTCAATATTTTCAATGCAATAATTTAATTACACTGTGCAAAAATATTATTATGCTTGCACATCCTGAGAAGTTCGCAATCTGAAAATGATTCCGACGTAATAATATACCTTGAACGGTAAACATCCTAACATAATATTAACAGTTAGTGGTCCCCATTGCGGAGTAATTAATTATTTCGATATCGCGTTTCCTTAGCTTCTCTTATATCGGTACAGTGTTAATGTTATTTTAACGAGGAAACGTAATTGTATTTGGCGTAATTATTATTAATTCCCGCTCCGGACTCTGCCGCTTCAAAAAGTGACATTTCAGCAACACTCACAGAGCGTGGGGCAAGAATTTTTCGACATAAAGTTGTCATGTTCTACTTTACCTCTTCAACTATGTTTGAATAAAATTCATAAAGCGTCGCATTCTCATTTGTTACCGACTGTTCTGCACGACGAATTCAGTTGTTGCCTAGTTACTACGACTGTACTACGATGACGTCACAGATGAATGTTACCACAGCATATAGAAGCTAGCTATAAAGTTATAGAACCACTCGGAAGCACGAGCAGCCTTTTCTTCCATATAACAATCAAAGATATTTTGATAATTATCTGAAGTATTCCCTTTTAATGTCAATAACCCAATAGTAAAGAAGGCGAACTTAACGATCGAGAGATCGTAGGATCCTTCTTTGCCCAAGTCCTAACTCAAGCCTTTGACCTAAGTTTCAACCTTACTCCTCCTCCAGGCTAAGAGTATCTATATATTGAAATAACAATACCTTCAGTTTTTAACAAAAAGTGACCGGACTCATTGTGAGCTGGTAAGCGTCTGTAGATATCAGTTTTTATTTTTTACAACTTAAATACTACTGAGCTATATCTATACATATAATAAATGTAAGCCATTGCTGTCTGTCATGGAAAATATCCAAGTGAAAACCACACTTAGGGTCTATATTTTAAAACATTTTGTCTGTTTGTCTGTGCTTTTACACTAATCTCAGAAATGGTTGATATGATTTGAATGCGGTTACTGGTGTATTGTGGTAATATTTACTTAACATTCAGCGTTTTTTTTTCATAAAAAAAAACAAGTTGCGTCAATTTAAACGGAGGGACGAAGGCGGGGACGGGAAATGATTGAGGAGGTACAAAGTGCGCCAGGTTGGCTAGCACCATGTGATGCTAATGCAACACAAAATAAATGTACGCGTATATTACTCACAAAATCACCGACCTATTTAATAAAATCAATAAATAGAAAACGCAATCAAAGCGGGCCGCGCTATGTAGCTGCACAAACAAATCTCGTGAAATTTCCTTTGAGCTCGGAGCGTGCGATATCTTGTATCGAATGAATCAAACGCTTCCGGCTTCTGAAAAACGGGATTGGATCGTTACGGTACACCTGAATTATTGACGACTGCGGCGGTTGTAAATGAAAATTGGAATCTACTAAATGTTTTCAGATCTCAGCTAAAGCTTTTGGATAGTTTTAGACTAAACTAAATGTCAAAAATACAACTCTTTCAATCCTAATACTAACTTCTACTAACAATACGGCACTATCTGTAGCTATTGACGACCTACTGGTTATACCTACTATTTTTTAATATGTATATTCTATTATGCTTTACCTTTGTTTTTATTTCTATGTATTTTTGAAATATTTTTTTTATATTGCAATTAGTTTTAAATTTCAATAACGCATACTTCACTCATACTTTAGTTTGTTACGCTTTCATGTCTTAACTAGTCAAGGGACCATCATAAGATGTTATCTTCATACATTGTCAAGAGTAGAGAAAATAGCAGAGTTAACTTTTGTCTGGTAAAAAACTCACCACATCTCCGAACGAAACTTCGATGAAACTCGCATGAAACAATGGCTAACGGCGTCAACTACATTGTAGCCTATACTTAGCGCGACTGTAGTTGTGATTCACCGTAACGCAAGGGTCAATTACTACTGGCACATAGATCCTTAAAACGAGAGCGTGTCTTCGATCTAAGCCTGTTCTAAAATGTAACAGACCTAAACATTTTCAAGACAAAAGGTGGCTGAAGTGACTTAACATAAGGCCTTAAACGGTTCTCAAGAAATCATTATTCTTTCGTTCCGCAAAACAAGTCCGGAAAAATTAAAGGTCGTTTAAACAATCTTGAAAAAAATCTTTTTCTTATACAGCTTAATGTATTCATAATTACATAGCAGTAATTAGGTTTTTCTTGATAATAAATTGTTATTTTTAGTTTTCAGTTATAAAACTGTCGAAATAATTACACGATAAATTGATTGACTAGATAAATTCAAAATAAATCGTTAACCACTATACGTAACTTATTTATTAACCTATTTGTAATAATTATTGTTTCCTTAGATAGATTACAACTATTATTTTATCTACCTTCTGAAAAGAGATTACATTATATCCTCTTGGCCAGCATTTTCTACTGTGGACTAAACTATCTCTAAACAAGTGTTGTTGACCTGTTCGGTGGGGTTTCGTACGCTAAGCACATTCTTAACTCTCAAGTGTGTTGGTTTCCTGAACATGTCCACGTTTAAGCAAGTTTACAGATAGGCTTACATTTAAACCAACATCAATTGTGGAAAGCACCTATATGGAGAAACTAAACTTTTTTAACGTTCGTATATTGTATCGTATAAAGCAGAATTGATCATACCTACTTGTGAGTATAAGAGATAAGATCAATATTATTGCACAAAAACATATTTTATAATTTTGTCGTATACTAAAAGTTCATAATAAATTATTAAGAAAAAGCTCAAGATCTTACTGAATTGTGTACTAACGAGATATCGGCCGGATCAAATAGCGCCGGATTATACCAGATTAAGTGACCGGAAATTAATTAGTTTCGACGAAGTTCTTTACGAAAATAACTTTAAATGTAGTAATTGAATCAGAATTTTCTGATCTGTCTTCTTCATTTTTAATAAATTTTACAACTATTTTTATAAAATGAAATAAAAACTTCGTGGTTTTCCTTCAGTTACGAGTATCTCCTTGAAAATAGTCAATCAATCAGATAAAAGTCAATCAGATAAAAAGCTTCTGACGAGTTATTTCTAATGACATAACGGAATAGTACTGATAGCACTCTCCTAGAGGATGACTAACTTTCAATCTGCATTCAAAATTCCAAAACAAAGAAAGCGAAGTAGACCATATTGATATTTCGATCTTCTTAAACAAATATATCTACAGATCCCTAAGTATATTATTTGGGATATTATTACGATAATTAGTGCAGTAATGAAGGCGGGTTCTAACCGCGGCTGATGTCGAGCGCCGTATCACGTCGCGATGCGGTGTAATCGTATGATTGATTACAATTGCAACCTGATTAAATAATTAACTCATTATTGTGGTTTGGCTTGCGGCTTATAATGCTAGTATAGATTGACTTTTAGTCACGTTATCGAGAGTTTCAGTAACTATATCGCTTTAGTTAGTTTAGTTAAAGTTGCAGAAGTTACTATTAGTACATCTGGTATCACAAAACCACTGCCTCCTATGGTAACATTTTGTTAAAGGTGTTCTAACATAGAGTGTTGGAGACTGTCACCAATGCAGTGCGGATTATATGGAATAAAATATAAATCTTTCAAAACGCATAGAGGAATAGATCAAACCAAAACACAGCACCAAAAACCAAATAATCCAAATAATTCTGAGGAAGTATGGAAACAATGGATGTAAATAGCCAGATGTAAATAGCCTGATTTTGTAGATAGTAAATGCCTCTTTAACATTCTTTCCAGTACATATTGTATTATGTCGGGCCTACCTCTTTGAATCATTTTCTTTGAACAAGCAACAGTGTAATGAGGTTGAAAATATTCGTCGTAGCTTAGACGTGAAAAGGAGCAGTGAATGTAAATCGTGTCGTTATTGTTTAATCCGGGCGCTCGAGTGAATGATTAATCCACGTTCAGGGCCGATATTGATCGACTGTTGCGTCACGCGCCTCCACGCGCCCTTCGTTCGCTTTCCTTCGAGAGCACTGACTTACGGAAGTTCACGGGTTAATAAACCCTACTACGTAGTTAGCTGCAATGGCTCTACGTTACTACATACTTATATTATGCGTAATGGCTGTACGGGCAGTATTTCTGTGACATTAAAGAGATTTCAGCTCAGGTTCGAGAGCGTAGTTCAGGTAATCAAGACATGTAGTCGACTCTTGAGGTGGTTTGCGAATTAGAATATTAGAAATGGTAGAAATTAAGGAGCATACACTAACAAGTTTCACTACAAAAATCTTTTACATGTGCAAAATTGTACTATAAACTCACAACTAATAGTACAGTGGTATAATTAAATAAATAATTAAATGACTCTACATATTTACAGTTTTATAATAGTATTTACTATCTGTATCTTGAATTATCTACAAAAGATTAAGACAAAATAGCAACCACTAAAATCTTTAAAATTTCATGGGAAACAATTTCTAAACTCTCCAATCATCTGTCCGGCA
Source organism: Udranomia orcinus (assembly GCA_018247775.1). NCBI lineage: Eukaryota > Metazoa > Arthropoda > Insecta > Lepidoptera > Hesperiidae > Udranomia > Udranomia orcinus. Next base: position 7,037 of record DWGW01001427.1, read on the forward strand.
AAGCGATCATTGAGTAAATTTATTAAATATGTATGATGACGGTTATATGAAACGAAAGAGGTGTCAACAGAAGGTGATTTTAATAACGATTTATCCAGAGTGCTTCACGAGTGTAGTTCGAGCTGAATTTGCATTATCACAAACACCTGGAGAGGTGAGAACGCGAATAACTTCGCAAAGTGGGTAGTTGCACCAACTTGATGATAAAACTTAAACAACATCAGCTTTACTTAAATATTAGATTTGTATTCATTTTATTTTGTTTACACAGCTTTTGGCTATTGAGAAATTATATTTATTTACGAAGTTATAAAAGCGTTTGGGAATGTCAGGAAGAATATATAATCTGTGTATGTTTTATGTCTAGAGTTTTCGTGACATATTTCGAGAATAGTGTTTGGATTTTTGTGTTTGATTACATTAATTAAATTGTATTTCTAAGTTATTTATTAGGAAATCAAAACAAAACAAACGACAAACATATGACCCAAGGTAACCTCACTACCTCTCACTCCGAGACATTACTATTTAATCTTTGACTTAAAACACCAGTGGCATCATCTCTTAATCTATCTATCGTATTGTAATGTTTGGTCTATTATATCGATATTAGTAGTGTAGAAGGTCATTGAGATCAGAATATGCAAACTTTAGTAATTTTTACATAATACATATTACACGCGAATATTAAGTACTTAAACGTAACTTCGAATATCGAGCAATTCTCGTTAATTCCTATGCGAGTTTCAACGTCTCCGCAAACACCGCTTGTCTACATAATATTTGCCGCGGTACTCACGACGACAATCGCTCGGAAGTCACGCTCGACGCCGCCTGTGATCACTGCGTAAATAATAAAAGCCCTTCGCGATCCTACTGCTTTGCGACGGTTTCGACAATTTATCTTTTTGAAGTATCGCCGTGAATTTAAGGCGCGTATGTAAAACGTACTCATTCATTCACAATAATATGTACACGCGGGTATTCCGTTTGGATGTTCTTCATATATTATGAGAACGAAAAGGGAGCAGAATGTTGTACATTCATTATTTCAATAGCTTCAACATTCGAGGTTTGTTTAAATATTGTAACAGATGACATATCTCTATCATATCACTATCCTCGGCCTTCCGCATAGAAACAGGTAGAGAAAGATAAAATTGGTCGCAGCCACTAGCTGGTACTCGTAGAATAACAAAGTATTGCAAAATACAATATAGAAAAATAAACGCAATGTATCGATTAACATGTGATACTTTCCAGTTACATCAATAGATGGCGCTACTTGTATTCGAAATTGTACTACTATTATAATAATAAAATGTGGAGTTTTTATCTCAAATAAGATTCTTGGATGCAAGTATCGAGTAAAAAGTCCAATCTATAAACTACTTAATATTTCATCGCATATCATCTAACTGCCGCAAGAGTCGCAATTGTATCTCGAGTCATACCAATTAATTATTACTTAAATGAAAATTCACCTTTCTCCTCGTTGTTACATCGAAGTTACAGCACGAATTTTGAGACAATAGTATATTCAATGTGAAACAATGGCGTTATTACAAAGCAGCCAGTGTTCGCAGAGTTTACAGACGGGTAAGTCGCGGAATTTGTATAGATATTATAGGAGCAATCATTTTTCAGTGTAATTTTGCCTCAGCTTTCACTCACCTACTCGACAAAAATATTTGTGTGATGTGTAGGGATATTTTACTACAGTATTTTCAGATCCTCTACGGTCCGTTTGCTGACGCACGCCCTAATCCTTCATTCAGTGAGCCCGTGCTCGGAGCGGAACAGTAATGCGTTAATGATGATGATGAGAACGTACCGGGGTCTCGCTTGTCCCGTGTATAAATGTAAGGTTTCTAGGCCACGCGCCGAATTCGCCTCCACCGAGTACTCTCGGCCGCCCCAGAACATTGCAACCTCACTTAGCTGGTATACAATTCGGCAGAAAAATGTAGACGAGCATGTTCCCGAACAAATGTGGAAGGTAAAACTGCTCGAAAAGTAAGGAGTTTTGCGAACGGATTTTAAAAGTTCCTGAAAACAAAACTCGTTAAGCCTTGTAAATGTGGTTGCGCTTCTGTAAATCCTGTATATTTACTCATCCGAAAGCTTTACACGGTTCTTCTGCCATCACTATTCAGTGCTTAGTCCTTTACATTTAAATAATGACATGCATTAACCCGAAGCATACCACGCCACGCGACAGAACAGACTTTATAGACCTAAGGTACTTTTGAGAACATTTTGTGACACAATTTTTATTCATCGGGGTTTAAATCTTGCCGAATCGGTATGCCGCTGTGTTATTGAGTTTCAATTCGTTGATTCAAATGGTTTATTCATCTCAAAGTTCGCTAAATCGTGGGTTTGTAATTGTAACATGATGGCAATTAAAACAAACATTTATATATTTATGTGATTACATTGTTGTTGTTGTATCCGCTATAGCACAAGAAGCGCACATAGCCTGATTGTTATCGACAGATGGCAGTCGTTAAACTTTAACGACTGTTATCGGTCTATTGATGAATTATTATTAATATTCTTATAAGTGACATACGTACGACAACTAATATATTCTAAGTAAGTTTTCAAAAACAAAAAAATAACATGCAACTTAAGTATGCTAAAAATAAGAACGATCAAACCAAAACTATGTACCAAATTTACCGTTATATATATTTTAGCCCGATATTATTTTTTGTTTCTTCTTTTAAAATCCTGCTCTCGTATTCTTCATAAACAAGAGAAACGCAAATGACTGAGTCAAAATTAAAGACACAATAGCAAAACATAAGTACAATGTCCCTGTTACATCTGTAGCGACGTCGTTACAGGGCCGCGCGGCCCGCAATTGCCCGCATCTCCCCGCGTCTACTCCTAAATGAGCTTTTTATGCGAAGGGCTCGCCCGATTCTCCCGCACCCTCAATTGACAAAACAACGCCCCGTCGAGTGTTCTATTATACTACAGGAAATCAAAATGCAAAGTAAGTGTGACCCATAATATATTCCTCTTTGCGCGCACCTGTTAACATCGCATCTAACGAGTGTAATGTAACCAAGTTCACTGTAAAGCGAACAATAGCTAATAAGTATGGTTTCATTCTATTTCAGTAGTAAAAAACATACTTAAAAACAGACATCATCTGACATAGTGCTTTCAAGAAGATGAAACTTAAATGTAACAAGATCAGAAAACCCACGAAATAAAATACATATTCCTTTATAGCAGTCGTAAACTGTGAATAAAACGGAACGCAAATATGAACGCAGAAATTCATAGTCACAATATGGATTCATCTCCAATCGGCGATTTCTTGGCACCACGTCAAAAATCACGGCGAACGACTGACGGCTATCTTTTGTGGCGTTAAGTTGTGGATAAAAAAAAGATTTCCATTATGAAGAGGAGAACAACGCGGCGCGTTCAGCCTCATTGTCTGAACGAGACGACGCCAAATCACAGCTGAATATCTCCAGCATTTTCAAAAGCCACCGGTTGTTCTTTTAAGTCGTGGAAATAATTTAAACTTTACTCTTTGATTTTGTGCGTATTTCGCCAGCCGAGACCGGAATCCGAAGTTTGAAGGGGCTCTTAAGGCTCGCCGATTTGAAAAATCCTCCTTTGACTTCGTGAAAATTACTCTTACACTAGAGCTGCTTCAAAAACATATCTATAGCAATATCGTTAGAATACTTTTCTCTTTAGAAAAATATTCTAACATCGTGTCTTTACATTTTAGACCACTATTGTTATGTATCCAGTTTTAGTTACAAATACAATACAGTATAGTAATTAATATTTTTATTAAATCGCCACTTCTATTACTCATAGTTATACTTCTACTGCGTATCTGTCTGCGGTGACCTGCCAGATAAGGTCACCGTAGAAATTGAAAAAATCGTGAAAATGTTTTGACCCAAAAAGCTCTCAATATGACGCACAGGTGCATACTGCCAACGGTTCCGTACCTTTTCCCCAGGGAACTCACATGTTTGGAAAACCCTATCTGCCCGCAGCTTTCTTACTTTTTTATTATTTTTTTAGATTGAAGTCCTCGATTTCTTTCCAGAATTTCTACTTTGTTGAACTTATTAAAAAAAATATTTTTTTTAGTTAAGAAATAGTTATTTACTAGACAGTCTTTGGACGAATCAATTTCAGAGTAAATACTTTTTAGATATTTCGTTCGTAAATGTTCGGTTAAAATATAGAAAACTATCGTGCGCCTGAAGTTTAGTAGTTAACCCTTTTCTTGGTAATGTATCTATGGAGATACATCAAAATAAAAATATATTTATTAATGCTCTTGGCAATGTATC
>DWGW01001428.1:0-11376 GCA_018247775.1 Udranomia orcinus
GCGCGGCGGCGGGGCGCGGCGGCGGCGCGAGCGCGGCAGCCCGGACGGCGTGCGCGCGCCCGTACGCCGGCGCGCCCATCACCAGCTGGCGGGCGGGCACCACGCTCGACCAGTACGCTAGGATTTTTATCTGAAACATTGTGTCAAGATTATAATGTTTTGAGGAGGTAGAGCCGGAATACAATCGAAATTCAAACATTGTTCCTGATCCTAATTCATATTACTCAATAATGTAATGTAAAATCGCAAGGCTTACTTAGAATTGAGAGAGAAAAGGTGTTACTTACAAGATTATTTTCATATTTATCATTGGTTTCTAGAGGCAGTAGATAGGATGTTCTAGTAGTGGGTATTCCGTAGTAATCGTTGGCAGCTATTGCCATCCAATCGAGAGTGCCCGTCAACACTTCGGTATCGTAAGCAACTACAGCCACTTCCGGACTCGAAGACACCATGGCCGAGACCTCCAAGTTGTGATGTCGCAAAGATTTCGTCAGTTTCACTAACAATGAGCTGAAGTTTTCCTTCTCGTCGGTGTTGCGTATATTAGTGCAAGGCGCCTGCAAGTTTATTATACTTAAACTTTTAGTTGATTTAGTATAGTATGGATCTACCTATTCTGATAGAGATTTACTACATTTACGATTACCAACAAATTATCGCGTTGCATAAAGAGTTTGCTTTATAAGTAGTTTCAATGGAAAATAAATTGAAATAACAAACATGTTACTTAATAGTTCTTTGCATTTTAGAGTTCTTTTGACTATTTACCAACACGACGATGCTGGAGTCGCCACTTACCTGTTTACAAACTGGGTACTGCCAGGCAACGTGTACGCCGTCAAAGTTCCACCTGCGCAGGAACTTGTGCACGGAGCGAACGAACGTCTTCCTATTATCGCTGCTGTCTACCATCTGGTTCCACTTATCACCTTCAGAATCCTCAACGCCACCCACCCCGAGGATCACTTTGACGCCCTTCACTTTGTATTCCGTTATTTTACCGTAGAAATCTGGATTAATAAATGTATTTGATTAATGTTGTTTACAGTTATAAATGCTATTAAGAATTTAGTTATATATTTTTTTGTTCACGTACAAACAGTACGTTTGATTTGGGCCTTAGACTAGAGAACTCGTCAGTTCCTACTCAAAAATTACTTATATGATAACGTAACTTATTCATGGAGAAATTTTAAATTATTACCATTAGCAATATCCAGCTCTGCTATTCCAGGGACAACTTTATAAGTTTGGTTGTCGAGGCGAGCCCATGCGTAAATTATATGCGTACATAAAGTTGGATCCACGTGTTCAGGACCGAATTTACCTTCACTTGGCCTATAAAGCAATACAATATTAAGTTTATCAATATAAGTTTATCAATATTTAAAGGTAAAAAGTGGCTTTTGTAATGCCCAACATTCTCTCCAGTGAAGATTCCTTTTAAAGTCTTCTCAAAATATGTGAAATTATTTTTAAAGAAATTGAAATAAAAATAAGTTCAGAACAATGGTTCACGCGAACAGAATTCTGAAGAAACAAAGAATTCTGGGAAAGATACCTGTAGTAAGCCCAGTTTGTGAAGTAACAAGCCACTATTGGCTTTTCTTTAACAATTACTTCTGCATTTCCCAAGGAATTTTTAAAGTTAGCTTTGGTCCTGCATCGAGATTTCTCTGGTACATCGCAATGGTTCTGTAACAAAAAAATATACTTCTTTTTAACAACCATAATTTAAACAAATTATAGTATAATAATTATGAGGGAAGCTGTGTGCACAAGTAAAATCAACCATTTTTATGAGTAGAAGCAAAAGTCTATGTAAATTTCATTAATCTGTAACTATAATTGAAGATTATATCCACTACTTCCACGACCAAGTCCTCGATGAAATCTTGATAAACTCCATCGTGGATTCCCAATTTTTAAATATATTTTGTTAGAACATGCTCAGCGCATGAAACATCTAAAAAAATGATCGCATTATTGAATTACACCCACCGAATTATTTATCTATTAATAAACAAGAGTTTGTAACTTGTTTATTAATAGATAAATAATCCACTTACTGTCTAATGATTATATTGATGGTATCAACATCATGACTTATAGATTACTTGTCTAATACATAATTTAATAAATTATCGACATAATTTAAAAACTAATAAACTAAAACGTAATAAATTGATTTTAAATGTATTTCGGTTTAATTAGTATAATAAATGGGTACTATTTATTATATCAGAAAACGAGGTTCCCACGTAATTATTTTCTTACCTTATTCCAATAAAGTGATTCTGGACACTTAAGCTGTACGTATTCTCCGTTCATACACAAATAGTACTTTCTGCAATCCGAGTCATCTTCCCTGAACCCGATGCCAGAGCATGATTTGCCTTCGAGCGAAGAACCCTGATATTAAATTTAAATTAACTAAATTACATATTGAAAAGTCGATTTATATGCAATAGCCTTTAGTGAATAATATAAACTTTTGCTAAGATTCCTTTGAGAAAAAAAACATTTTTTAATAGTAAATCGTTCTCATATTGCTATTTATAATCCCTTACATCATTTCCAGTTTCAGTGTCATCCAAAATATTGGTTGGTTTATCTTCCGGTTCCGGTTCCGGCTCCAATTCCTGCTCCGGTTGCGCATTTGGTGGAGTATCCTCAACTTCTTCTGTTGTTGGAGGACTTTGAACTGTAAATAATTTTTATGTTATAATAGGTCAAGAATGTGTGGCAATTACATTACTACTGTATCTAAAAATGCGTGAAGGTATATAAATATGGTATGAAAATTTACTGACTTTCTTCCAGCGTGCACTCCGGTGGCTCCTCCTTATCGCGCAGAATATGATTGATATGGGCCAGCAGAGGATATTTGCCACATCCGCAGTACTGGCCGGTGAAGTCGTCGAGGTCGAGCGCCCAAGCCATACTGCCTCCGAGCTGCATGGCGCGCACGTACTGCGCCTTATGACGCGCCATGATGTAGTCGTCGAAGGACACCCATTGGTCGCCGTGAGTCGCAAACGGCCCTATGCTGCCCCCAGGGTCACGGTGCACCTTCCAGCCTTGTGACCTGACGCGCTCGCAGATCTGTATATTTGATTCAATTGTTTCATTTTTGCGAAGCAAATTGTAGTCTGTAGCTGAATAGTAATTTTTATCATAAAAATATTGTTGTTGTAGTTACTCAATGAAGTTTTGTGCTTGTATATATGAGATGAAACACCAATATCTATTAAGGGATTATCAAAAAAAAGTCGACGGTTCGAAACTACCTACCTCGTAGAAAGCTAAGAATCCGCGTGCCCTGGTTTCATCACCAGCTTCTCCACCCGCATAGGTGGGAACACCCAGACCGTTGCCCATATTCTCCATTAAAGAGTAAGATTGACCGTAGAAAGGCATACCCAGAATAAGCTTTTCCCTAGAAGCCCCCTTGTTGATCCAGTAATTCACTGTGAAATTCTGAAATAAATATGATTTTTTTTATTATTTCTAGCTTTTAATCTGATTGATCGTGTTTAACAGAAAATGGAAACACGTTGATTTTCCAGTGTAATTAAAGTACATTCCAATTTACGCAAAAATTAATTACTTTATCTCTTCAGTTCAGTTCTTGATCAAAATACTTACAACATTGAAGGTCTTGTCATCATCTTGGTCATGAAGATACATAGGAGCAACATGTCCAGTTTTCTGATCCCATTGTCCATGGTAATCATAGGTCATTAAGGCAATCCAATTTAGATTCTTCGTTAGTACTGGTACATCATATGCTGGAATTTCACAAAAACCATTGTTTACAGATGAAACAACGTTTAATGTCATAAAAATTAAAGATAAGTAAAAAGGTAGTAGGGTAGAACATTTCGATTCCGAAGGCACGATAATTATACAGTGTTCTTAAAGGTTTGAAGGGTGAGTTACGTGACACACTTCCACTTAGGCATATATTGCTTAACTTCATCATTTTAAACGTAAAATATTAAAACAAGTATTTCAAATAAGCTAGTTACCGAGATCTATAACTTGTTTGCTTGCAGAAACAGCAGCAGAGAGAAGAAGTCCTCGAGGAGCGAATGCTGCGTGGAGCTCCTTTACGAGATTTGAAAAACCTTGCTTATCTGAGCTCGGACCCTTTTCGCATTCCGCCTGTAATAAACAACAAAGTATTAAACTGGTTTATTTTAATTTCGTATTCGTGAATATGATAATTGTGATTGTAAACTTTTGAGATTTATGTTACTTAAATTGATCAATCCATATCGATTTTAATGTATTTTGGTAACTTACTTGCCAACACCTTGGATACTCCCAGTCTAGGTCCAGACCATCAAATTCATAGGTTTCAATAAAATCTAGAGCGTGCACGACGAACTTTCTTCTAGAAGCTGGATTGTTTACTAGGCGTGAATACTTTTCGCCTGCAGAATCGTTCCAGCCTCCCAAACCGAGTACCACTTTCACTCCACTACTTTTCAGCGCTACCACTTTCTCGTAGAATTCTGATAGAAAAAAAACATAGAGTAATTAGGAATAATCTCTTAACTTTAATGTTCTTTCAAAAATCATCAACACAAACAACAACTTAATCGATACTTAACGATCTGAAATAAAATATTTTTTAACAAAATTTATTGATTAACTAGTAATTAACCAGGGAAACTTACTGTTTTCAACGTCAAGCCAATTATCGTGTGGCTTCATAACGAGTTTATTGCTGTCGAGAACAGCGAAGGAATACACGATGTGCGTGCAGAGAGATGGATCGATGTTGTCTGGAGTATATTTTCCAGATCCCGGCCTAAAATTAAAAAAACAGTGAAGTGCCTTTTTTAATTTTTTTAAGACGGAAATTAGTGTCAGTTTGAAATATTATCTTTTGTTGTGGAATTAATGAAAAATTGAGAAATAAAATTACCTGTACCAAGCCCAGTTTGTGTAATAACAAACTACTTTGTAGCGTTCTTCTTCTATAGGGTCAGCTAACACGGGTTTTTCAGTTGTACTTGTTGGTTTTATGGTAGTTGGTCTTGTAGTAGGTCTAGGTGTAGGTTTCGTTGTAGGTTTTGTGTATCCAGGCCTCACTTCAATATCTTCTAAATCATCATCATCGATGTCGTTGTGATGTTCTACTATTGGTTTCGTTTCTATAATTTGTGTATCCATAGTTGATTCTAGAAAACTGTTCTTTATTGCGTTCATGAGTGGATATTTTCCTTGATTACACCTGGAAATAGACGTAATTCGATTTAATTTAACCTACGATTTACGTAACGATGGCCAGATTTATTGAAAGGATAATATAATATTCACCTATTTTGGAAGTCATCCAGATCCAAAGCCCATACCATTCCACCAGCCAAGTTCAATGACTTGATGAAATTCACTTTCTTTTTAATAATTTCCACGTCGTCGAAGGACACCCATTGATTGCCCTTAAAGGCAAATGGACCCATGCGTTGCAAAGGATCCTTCACCACCATCCAATTACGATCTCTTATGCGTTCACAAATCTATAAGGAGGAGGGAACAAAGTGTATTTTTTTAAGTCAATGATAGTTTGAAACATATTTATGTATTCAATCTATTTTATATGAGAATCTGTGGATTCTCAATGATTGCCATTATAAGTTCTTCCAATCAAATTATAGTCTTATAACAAGAAAGTAATCCGAAGACAGATTCTTGATATGACTACTTACCTCATAATAAGCAAGGAATCCATTAGCCCGTGTGTATTCACCAGCGTCACCACCAGCAAGCGCAGGGACATTCAAGCCCACTTTATTTCTGGCGCTATACGATGTTGAGCTCCATCGGGAACCGAGAGTGAATGTTTGGCCATATAGTGGAATGCCCATGATGAGTTTTGAAGCTGGAGCGCCTTTCTCCATCCAGTAATGCATCGTATAGTTCTGTGGACCAAAGATGGAAATAAATAATGTCTTCTATGCGAACGTTACACCGAGATCAATTATTTGTTATATAAACTTTCTTTCATTTCCTGATCCCTACTAGTAGGTACTGTACAACAAGTAATCATTAGAATCTCTTTATGATGCACTTACGGCGTTGAAGTATGTGTAATCATCTTCAGGGTGATAATACAAGGGAGCCACATGTCCAGTTTTCTTATCCCATTGGCCATGGTAGTCGTAAGTCATCACTGCAATCCAGTCCAAATGTCGTGCCAAAATCGGGACGTCATAACCAGCGTCTATGACCATCTTACTGGGCGATACAGCGGAGGATAATAGGAGACCCTTTGGTTTGAACACCGCTGACAGTTCACGAACAAGATCTGCGAAGCCCTCTTTGTCGGAGTCAGGACCCTTAGAGCAGTCCACCTGAAGACCAAAAATAAAATATTTACCAATAAATCACAATTTTACTACAAGACAAACTACATGATGGTAAAGTTCTTGAATTATAGTTGAAGCAATACTCTGGACGGTTATAAAGTTTGCTTAAAAATCCCAGAAGAAAAAAGAAGCTTACCTGCCAGCACTTAGGATATTCCCAGTCGAGGTCCAGTCCATCAAATCCATATTTTTCAATAAATTGCACAGCATGTCTGATAAAGTTAGCACGTGCTTCAGGACTGTTAACTAACTTGGAATACTTGTCACCAACTGAATCTTTCCATCCGCCAATGGCTATAGAAACTTTAGCTCCGTACTTCTTATACTCCACGACACGTTCGTAGAAACCTGTTGAAATTCAATTAAATTGAAGAATTTCAATAGTAATCTTAAAGCCTTTATTCCACAGGTGCTAAGACTACTTTCGCATTGTATTGCGTATATGTATATATATTGTATACGTATTGCGATAAGAATAATAATGTAACTTCAACAATATAATTTATAGTATAATTGATGGACAACAATTGATGTTGGTTGAGTGAATTGTGTTATTAAGATTACATAGGTTGTTTACAATTTTGTTTAAAATAATCATACTTACGATTATCATAGTCAGCCCAAGGGTCATGGGCAGTCATAACGCCATCATTGAGGACAGCGAATCCATAGACGATATGAGTGCAGAGTGTAGGGTCAATATCTTCGGGGCTGTATTTGCCGATGCCGGGCCGGTACCAAGCCCAGTTGGTGAAATAGCATACGAGCTTGTAGTTCGCTAAAATGAAATAAAAAGATTCAAAATAAGAAGAGCAAGTCTAATCCAGTAGCGCAGTCTGATTGGAATTTGGTAGATCATTAAAAATATGGAGAACTTTTTAATATGAACATGTTATTGCAATCTCTTAAAATTAGAAAGAATTAATTTCCTAATGATTCATACAATAGCTTACTGTAAAAATTGGAAACCTATCGAAACAACAGCAGTTATGCTTCTACTATTCTCCAAGACAAATACATGTGTCTAATTTATATTTACTTACTATTTAAAAGTTCGGGTTTTGACCCCGGAGCTATAGAGATAGGTGACGTAGTAACTGGTTTTGTGGGTCGTTGAATCTCCAAATCTTCAGAATCGGGATCAACGGGTGGATTTTCTGCAGGCGAGGGTTCGATAATCGCGGGCGTCGGAGAAGCCGTGGTCGTTGTAACCTTTTTTACTTTACATTTTGCACTCTCAGGCCAGTCACAAATTTGTTTTTCCTAAAATAAAAATGTACATATGCCCATTAAGATGAGTAATTAAGTTTCGAAAATAATTTAAATTAAAGAAAAATTCCACTGTATGGTGTATTTAAACGTACATCATTCCAGTGGAGACCAGCAGTACAGGAGAACTCCTGGAATGAGCCGAAGAGACAGTGACGGTAACGGGTACAGTCCGTGGGATACGTAGCATATTCTCCATTTTCGCAGGGTGCTAAAATAAATGAAATAATTAGTACTTGCACGTAGATATTCTTTAATCGCAAAGTATGGTTGTCGGAATCCAACTCTTGTATTCTATATAAATCCCTATGTATCTTTCAAGAGACGTTATAAATAATAAATAAATCAAATTATAAGTTTCAATGGATGGTACTATAAGAAGTAGTAAAAGTTATTGCTTTTTTTACTATTATCGAATATATAGGAAGTAATACAAGTTGAGAAAGGGCGACCTTATAATTAAGGAAGTATGCGGGATATTTACCGGAAACTTCTTCGTTCGCTTGTATGTTGGCGCCGGGCTTGCTGGCGTCAGTGATGGCGGCGGAGGTGACCTGCCGCCTGTCGGTGCACGAGTTGCGGCTGGGGAAGTCGCACTGCGAGTGGTCCTGCCGCCACACCAGCCCCGGTGCACAGCTCTGGGTTATCAGCATGTTGTTCACGCATACATAGAACTTGTCGCACCGTGGATGGGAGTGGTATGTTCCGGTGACGCAACGCTGGGAATCAAACAATGAACATTTTAAATCTCACACCGTGATTTGGTATTTCTTGGAAAATGACTACAGAGGAAAATTTATTGTTTTTTTACAAAGATTTATTTCAATAGTACGATATAATAATGCATTTTAATGTATTTAAAAGGTAGGTATGGTAAAGTTCTTAAAATGTCTTCTAATGTTGATTTATAATAGATATAATATCTTACCGAAGGCTTTTGATAATCATTGCTGGGCTTTACAGTTGTTGATGACGTCGTCGTTGGTTTTCTAGTTGTGCTAGTAGTAGGACTTGTGAATACTTGTTGTGCGGGGGACTTCGTCACGTCTGGTTTGGTAACTGCGGAAATAAATATATAGTACAGATCGTGCCATATAACTAACGACTTTCTATATAGATGCATTCGAGAGTAGGACACACGTCACTAGCCTATATTTAGCAAGATCTATTAAAGTTTACTCCATTTCGATATCTAGTGTGTTGAATGATCGGAGCATTAACCACTTCTACTTTAATGTTCGGTTCTAATTTACTTTGAGAGTGCAGTCATCACATGTACTAGGAGGTTTGTTTTTGCTTTGCTATTTTGGTATCAAAAGTTTCAGCGATCCTTACCTACGCACATAGCGTGTTGTGGCCAGTCGCAACGCCTGGTGCGCTTGTCCCAGTGCAGGCCAGCGGGGCACGAGCGCTGCGTCCAGCGCCCGCTCACGCACAGTAAGTAGGATTCGCAAGATGGCGACGAAGCGTACATCTCGTTGGCATCACATGAACTACCTTCAGCTGGGCCGGAGGGTGCCGGAGCTGTCAATTAGAAGTGCTCGTTTAATTTTTGTATGTATGTTATACGTGAAGTAAACAGAGCGACGGCAGTAGATTTGTTATTAATAAAAAGCTTGTTAAAAAAGCAAAAAAAGCTTAAATGGTGAGATTCTTCATACTTGTGGACGCTGGCCGTGTTGGTCTCGGTGGTCTCGTTGGTAAAGGTGATGTAGTTGTAGTTTTAGGTGTTGAGCCTAATGAGAAATAAAAGGATGAAGCAAAAAATATGAATATATGAATCAAAGTTAATCACTCGTTCGATTTCTTGTACGCGCTTTAAAAACAATGTCTCACAACAACACATTCTATCCTATGGATTCGATTATTATTTGGATTAGACATAAGGACGTAGGAATTAATAGTTTTTATTAAGACTTCAATATAATTCTCACCTTCACATCTGGCATACTGGGGCCAGTCACAGTGCTGCTCCTTAGAGCTCCAGTGCAGGCCTGGCGCGCAACGCTGCAAGAGCCACGACGTCCCATCGCAGTGGAGATATGAGTTGCAATTACCCGGTACTGGGAGATATTGCTGGCCATTGCACGGACCACCTTCTACTGCCCCACCTATAATTTAAGTTTTATAACATTAAATAGAGTATAAGAAACACGGTCAGGTCTACAGAGAAGAACAAAAAATATATTTTATCCAGAAAAAAGTACTGTTCCCGACGGATAGATATAAATTAGTTTTATATAGTCTGGCATATCAACTAGGCTTACGGATCTGGGTAAAAATCTGGACAAAGATTTAGTTTAGCTATGGGCAAGAGTTTTTTGTACTCCATATTGAAAATATGAAAGTTATTTTGTATTATATGTTACCTTTTCACGCTTATACCGCATAACTAATTTAGATGAATATTTATATGGATACAATTTGAGATCCAGAGATTACTTAGAATAGTTTTTATCCCGAAAATCGTCACGAAAGGGAAAAGAAACAACACAAAATTAATCCTCTACAAACTTTTCAATGCGGGCAGAGCCGAGAAAAAACCAAGCTAATAGATAAAATTATATTACCCGAGCTGACAGGAGTAGTTGAAGGTTTCTTCGTTGGTCTAGCTGTAGTGGTGGAGGTAGAGGTCGATGTCGTCCACGTGGTCGTTCTTCTCGTGGTTGATGAGGGCGGCCTTGTGGCAATGGGTGCTAAAGTTGACGTGGCGGTAGTATGCTGAGTGCTTGATTCTGAAATATTTTGTTAGTTTTAACCACAGACAAGGTTGAAACCATGAAGCAATTTTACATTGAAGTTTATTCCGTATGGTTAAAACGTTATTTGTATTAGTTGTGGCCAGTTAATTCATTTATAGAAAGAAAAAGTGAGTCTTGTCTATTATAATGTTAGTTTTGCAAATTTGGACATTTTTAAACTACTAAATTTTTATGGTAATTTTCATGCTTATTTCCGGACATTATAAATAAAGATACTGTGTGACTACAACATTGCATTTTGCATTAATATTTTCATGTGCAAGAGATAACAAGTGTTCGACACCGTAATCGCCATACTCACCAGTGCATTTGGCGGTCTGTGGCCAGTCACATCTATTAGTCTTCGTAGACCAGTGCAGGCCTGCCGCGCAATGGTGCTTGCGCCACTGCCCACCCTCACACTGCAGGAACGCTTCGCAGTCACCAGGTGCCGAGCGGTACCCGCCTGCTTCACATGACGATCCTTCCACACCTGTAAAATAATAAAATTTTATCACCGCTGGGTTCACGTTTACTCCTCGAATGACAAGGACCAGGCTGTATTCTAACCAGCTGGTCAAAGTTTTGGCATTTCACACACATTTGTCAAATGTATTTTGAACTCTTGGTATGTTACCTACCAAATATACCTTATATTTGGTAGGTTTGTTTGCTGTTTTCTTCGCCGATAATAGGGCAGTTTAATGTATGGGAGTGGAAAATTGAGAAAGTTACTTACATAAGTAGCTTTACTTTACGAAGTTACAAAATGTTCTTACTTGAATCAGTGGTAGGTTTCGCGGTCGATGTAGAGGTTGGTTTCTTGCTCGTTGTAGTTCGCCGTGTGCTTGTGGTTGTAGCCGGGGTGGTAGTTGCCGGTGGCCACCAGGTTTGGGCGGTGGAGGGCGTTGTAGAGGCCGTTGGCCACCAGGTCTGAGGAGTGGTGGGCGTCGTGTGGTGCTCGTGGTTTCCGTGGCTGCCTC
>DWGW01001429.1:0-11375 GCA_018247775.1 Udranomia orcinus
CCAAATTTCAGATCAATCGGTTAACGGGAGGAGGGTTAAATTTCAATTACTAAATTTGACCCAAACAAACGGGGTGAGCTAAATAAAAAAAAAAAAAGCTAAATAAAGGTAAAAAGTTAATGCGGTGATGGTGTCGCATTAGAACGCAAAAGAGGTCTTTAAGGTCCACGTACTAGTAATTGGCACTTGCGCAAGCTACTCCATCGTCTACAAGCGACAAGGCAATGGGCGTGGCGTTTTGACATTCTTTCAAGTTTTAACAACAATGGATAGATAAGTACGGTTCGACACAATAGTTCACAGTTCAACCACTCACCGAGAAATCTTCGATCCGGATGCATTCGGCCTTGGTATATATTTTATTGTATTGAACGCTCTCATATTCATAGTATCGGTTACCCAACTAACTAACAATAAATCTTTGCGCGAGTGGATAATAAAACGGTTAAAATTGAACGTTAACTGAATTTGATACGTCGGAGATTTATGTTCGCAATGCAACGTGTGTAATGTTTTACATATGTTTTGTGTTGCTAATTTATGTGTTGGTTTATCGATTTGCTAATCTAGGTTTTAACTAGCTATAGATGTGGCTAAACATTAAGATCGTTGCAGTACGAATACGATTGTTAATACTGTATATTTAAACACTGTTTGGTAATAAACCATGTATTCTATTGCGGTCATAACTACCGTGGGAAATTGAATGAGAAATTTTATTGCTATCATAAAGTATTTACTAATTACTGCGAACACCTCCTGGATACGACTACGCAAACAAATTAAATTGAAGTGAGTGTGTGTGATTTCGCAATAATTTAAACAGTAGATCTTTTAATACAAGTTCTGCACTAAAGCCAAGTTTGTTGCACCAGAAATCTAAAATAATAGAAAGCTAATAATCTAGCAAATAATCCTAGCTAATATTTCAATTGGTATTAGTGTTATCTGTAATAAAAATACGGAACTAATCAAAGACTGTTTTCGATATGAATTCGCTGAATGAAGTGACTGCTTTTCAGACAAAAAAAATCGCTCCAACTTCTGTCAAGGCTATATTTTATGTAGAACTAGATCGTACGTAGGTAATGGCGTTCTATATATAATGTTAGATGTTCGTTACGATATCAAACCCATACAATATAAAAAACGTGTTAAGTTCGTACTATGAATAGTTAAAAAAGCGTAGACAAACGCAATGGAGTTGCGTAAAAAAGTTTAATCTAGTTAACAAGATACATTCAATGGAGGCTGTAGGCCCGATGGTATCTTTTTGTATGCAGATATAAATAGAGCACGGGTCATACCGTAGTTCCTTATGATGCAAATAAGTGACGTCACAGTCCGTAAGCTCGTAAGCAACAGGATATTAAAATAATGCAATATGAAAATGAGGAACTTAACCCAAGTTGCAGAAACTAAATAAAAACAGGTGTAAACGACAAGTATGTTAAGTAATTTTTGAAGTTGATTTTATATTATATTATTATAAATTTAATCTGGTTTTCATAGTTTTCGGGAAGTCTTTGTTCTTACTTACTCGTTACTTTAATCAGACTTTTCTTTAATTAGCCCCAAAAGTGATTCACTAATTTTTTTATCGTTAGATCCGTAACGTTTTAGACAGAAACAGCGCGTTATACGGCATCCTTGGCTGTTACATTAAAAAGGATTCAAGGCTTTGAGAGAGAGAAAGTGAGAGATAGCTTATTGTAGTTATTAATAATAATAATTAAGGTTTTTGTCTTCTATTTCAAATACTTCCCTTTTTTTTAATATTCATATCTAAGTCTGTATTCACTGATTTTGATATGAATAAAATAACAGTATAGTAGAATAAGTTATCAATTCAGATTCCCGCGAAGATTAAGAGCGATGTACCAAGTACGTCAACGTGTCTCCACCCACCGAACAAAATGTAATGACGATAGATCAGCCGGATACGAGCGCAGATTACCGTATCGACCGAACAGATACGCCCAAACGTAAGGCACCAGCCTGTGGTACAAGTTGAAAGAGAAAGCGGGATACAATGGCCACGAAAATAGAGTAAAAACGAATATCATAGATACGAATTCGTTTCAGCTAATGTAAAGTAATTGTGTTGCTATTTGGGATGATGAAATGTGTCTAAGAGAAACCATACTTTAACCGATATTCGAGGAAAATTGTACATTAAATTATTTCTTACTTCTGTATAATTAATTTATACAGAATTGAGCATACTTGTGACAAACATAGTAAGGCGGTACACTTCACACGCCCTTTATAATTAAAAGTTTAGTTGTAGACTGTTAAATAATTACAATAAATTTCGTTAACTTTCTTGTTGGTCGTAACCTTAATTGGGTAATTCTTGTAACTTGCACCACATCTGTAATCTGTCTCAGACTTGAGTAGATATGACAGCGCAGGGCGATCAATCGTGACTTATTATCTACTACGAACTTCAAACCATCAGCCAGTCCAAGGAGGTGAACAACAGACCACTTTCTACCACAGATAACGCATTCAAATTGTCGTGACCCGGTCGCATGTCATGACTGACCAGGGACCAGTCAGCCCTGCGCCGCAAGATTGCACTGTAACACGTTATCCTGTTATGAAATTTGATACAGACATGTTTTGTCAAAGCTGAAGTTATAGTGGTCAAGAATCGATTGAGTTGTTTGAACAATTGCAATTGACATTTGAGGATTGAATTGGCGCGACGGATCATAGTTATTTTCATTGTTTATTTGTCGTTTAATAATATTATAAATTAAACTCTTAGACAACAGGCTCTGAGCAGGACGCAAACAATTTGCAACCTAAATTGAACGTTTTGGTTGAATTAAAAACTTTTTAAAAGTTGACTAACAGAGATTGGATGAGAGAATAGGTGACATTGGATTTGCTTGCACTGGCTTTTCGTTAATGTAAGGTTATACTTGTGAGAAATGTTACCATGTCTATCGTAAGTAAAATATTTAGCTGTACCTGCCTAGATGTTGATCATTATACAATATGCCTGTGCAATTGAGTGAAATGTTAACGTCGTCTAATGTCTCGGACACCACGCAGTGCCGACAGAAGTGGATAGTAATATTGCTATATCTTTACTAAAGCTGCAATGACTGGGGTTTGTACTTAATAAGCGTAAATGCAGCGCATTATTACTTCGCTTAGGATTAGTACTTGAAATAAAAGGGATTGACCAACATGAATAGGTGTTTTATTGCTAAGTATTTCTTTAATATTTATTTAATTATTTATTAATTAGTTTTGATACTACAGCAACGATTAAATTTATTTTGTGCTCAGTACGTTTGTACACAGTATGTGATTTGTACTCAGTTTTTACATGCACCTATTTTCATTGATATTGTTTTTTTTAATTCTATTTATATTGTAAATATTATATTTTATTGTTTGCCAAGTTATTTGCCTAATCTATTCCCAAAAATGATAATATTTTGATCTTTTTATTGCGCTATTCGAGTCCAATGTAACAAGTGCTTTACAACAAAGCTTTTATGATACAGGCTAATGATACTCTTGGTAGGTTTATGGAAGGTTTTATGCCTGTCCTTTGAGTGAAAGGCGTCAGATTCTACGCTTTGTTGGCGCATTGTTACATTTAATGGTAAGCGAATCTTGCGACACACGGTTGTGACTAAGTCCCTAACTTCGGCGTAGACTAGAAATCTATAAGTAAATTGATAGAGGTTTGCCGTTCTATGCGCATCACCGCTTAAAATATGGAAGAAGGTTTTGTCAATGCCGTAGACTGGTGAGGAGAGTCGTGTGGTGACGTGTGTATTTTTTTAGCTTAAGTACATTATCTACATGATTATTAACTTTATTTTGAATAAACAGCGCAATAAAACAATTAATA
This sequence comes from Udranomia orcinus, assembly GCA_018247775.1. Taxonomy (NCBI): domain Eukaryota; kingdom Metazoa; phylum Arthropoda; class Insecta; order Lepidoptera; family Hesperiidae; genus Udranomia; species Udranomia orcinus. The sequence goes on from DWGW01001429.1 coordinate 3,878, forward strand.
AATGTACTATTTTTATTTAAAGAAACTTGATTAATATCAATAAATTATAATATAATGACCAATGAATGATAATATAATATTGTGCAAAATTCTATAACACATTTTTTTGCAAAGACTATTTGGTAAAAATATAAAAAAAACATTCATATATAATAAAGGGATTCAGAAGTTACTTTATAAGTGATAAAAACCAAATCCCACGATCAAGATCGGTCAAAAGAGTCACGCGCCACAGAGTAGAGTCACGAAATGTTACGTCAAGACATGTCAGGTTTTTGTACAATGTACGAGTATAAGAATGGTACATTTTAATACAAATATTTTTATATGATATTTCCTTAAAGAAGTAAACCGTTTGTAGAGGAAAGTAGATAAACTAAAAATAGTAGAAGATTCTAGACTAGACTGATGAATACATTGTGGACATTTTAAGACCAAAAGAAAAACAAATAATAAAGAGCAACTTATTTTTACAAACAATTACACGTACACCTTATATGTCTAGCGGGCGATAATGTAGGATTTTTATAGCAAGATTGAAAATATCATCCTCTTGCTAACAGATCTTTATTTGTTGGTTACATATTTTTATATCTTGGCTTTCTAATATACAAAAAACCTTCAACATGTCCCGATTTAGACGAACAAGTTTGCAACTTGTGTCAAAATAACCCAATTTACCCATTCCGTATCGACACGATATCGAATCGGGCAGATGCGAAGTTACTTTGAATAAGTTACACACTTAAGATCGGTCAGAAAAGTCACGCTTCGACGAGTGAAGTCACGAAATGTTACGTCAGAATTAGGGTTGTCACGTAACTAAACAACTTTACTTGACGGTGTTTGGGCTTAGAGAGTCGTTTGATTGAGGAATAGCTGAAGAATCTTCCGACACCGCATTGAGACAATTTTTAGTACTTTATGTCACCTTGATTGTTAAAGGAAGGTCCTTTAACAATCTTTCTACTCTGTTTATTTCTGTTAGCTTTCGTATTGGATACGGTGACCTAACTAATTAATTTGTCTGAGTAAACTAAGGAATTATTTTATGGTCTTGGCTAGTTATAATTGGAGACATAATAGTAGAAAGCTGCTTTCAACAATGTATCTAATTTTACTTCCATAAAAATTGTCGAGGTGGCAACCCTATAGAAGATCTCTCACCTCTTTGATTTATTTTTTTCTCAAACGATCCTTTATAACGGTCGTCGATCGCTTTGGGCACGCGTCCCTCGTCGAGTGGAATTCCGATGTTAGAGATATATTAGCTCGTATTGTTGAATATTCATACTTTGGAACAAGATACGGAGTTTTGACTTAAATGTATTGATAGAGTTGTTTGGTGTTGTGAAAGTGAAAAATATTTATGACTGCTTAAAGGGAAATATTGAATTTATTTTACAAGTTGTGGATTTATGGCATCTAGACACTATTTAAGATTGAATATGTTGTTTATGATAAGTGTCAAGTATATATCTAATATTATATTTTATCACAATTTTCTCCTGTACGGAATTGTACAAGTAAAAGACATTATATAATGAAATACAATTGTACAAATAGAAATTAGATGTGTATTTTTAAAATGTTTTAATTATTATAATTTAAATCCAGGTTTTCACGTTTTTCCTCTATATCAGCTATATGATGGTTACAAGCATCATATAGAGGATACAAAGATTGTATCCTCTATATGGTTTAAAAAGTGTCGCAACTTTTTGGAGCGTAAGGGAGTAGTGTGTTTTATCACTAAAATTTACAATACAATTAAATAAAAAATCTTTATTGTACACCACGTCAAAAAAACGTCCATACATACATTTATCTTCTCTAATGTTGTCTACATTAGAGAAGATAAATGTATCAGAATCAGGATGCAATTAGTAACAGCTTATAGTAAAACAAATATTTGCATATATAACCACAACGTGTATTAATTAAAATTCATTGAACACTACAACTGTTAGAAGTCCATGTCTCTATTTTAAAAAGTAACAAAGAATATTTTTTAAAACTTTATATTTACAAAGAAATAAAATATTAGTACCTTTGAGCACCATATTATACGATCGTGTACAATGCTGTGAGTTATCTTTATATGGGTTTGCTTCTTAGTGCTATAAACTTTTCAAACTAATGTCAAGGTATGTTATCATGTTGCGAGGATTATTATAAACTAGCTTAATGACAACACGAGCCGGCGATACCCGGTGACATTTTGTTTTATTAAACAATTATACTGACATCGAGTCTAACTGATTTATTGCTAGAACATCTAATATGGAAACTCGTAAGTTTAATATGACTGAGTCTAAGACTAGCTCTGTTAAGTAGTTATGCTTAGCACAAAATTAGAATTAGAATTTAATAATAGGTTTAGGTTAAAAAACATTTATTCTCTCAAAGTCTTACAATTAGTCACTTACTTGAGAACATTAAAATATTAACAAAAATTTTAATGCGGTATGTTCGTCATTATAATTATTAGTACTCAATAACACATCCGTCTATTTTGTAATATCAATGTTTGTTCTGAGTCGTGATGCCGTCGGCAACGTATAATATGTATTTAGTTTTATTTTTTTCTATAGAAACATTTCACGAGTTCAACTATAAATCCCACTTTTCTATTATCCTTAACCTATTAATATTGTAAATGTGAAAATGTGTTTGTTTGCCTTTCACGTCGATATTATGATTGCCTAGCTATGATTTATTTTGAGAACAGATTTCAAGGTAATACTTTCTTATATAGTACGTATATATTCTAAAAACAGAAAGACAAGGTTACCTAATCACATCACACAACTACAAACATTAAAACGCAGCCAAATACTACGACAACGCCTACTTTACGAAGTTCTATACTATAGTACAGTAATACCTCATATATGTAGAATAAACAGGCATACAACCACAAGTGCACACTAAGACGAGGATTGACAAAGCGAAAAATAAAGCCATTAGGACGACCGTAACACACACGTTCACACGTTGCCTCAATAGTATGCGGTATGCAAATAATACATCTTAATATAGAGAGCAGTGGCTCTCGGTTTTGTTATTACAATCAGATGAATTTACATTTCATAAATAAATGCATCTGAGGGTACCCTAACGACGCCACACTGAATGTTTTTGCTGTGTGCGAGCCTTAATTTAAATAAGGCGGCACGCTCTCGGCCGGCGGGAGTGTGAATTTCAGATCGAGTTTTGTATTGTTTTCGGATATTTTATAGTAAGTGTTTGGATTTGAGATGAATTTTGAAATGTCGTTGAACCAGGCGGTTATTGCGCTTACACTTCGATTTAAGGTAGCTAGATTGTTTTGTTTTTGTTTTGAGTATACCTAATCAAAGTACGTGTTTAAGAAAATTTCGCCAATAGAGTTGAAATTGGTCAAATCCAATTTAAAATGGTTTATTTATACATATATAAAGATGTTCATAACCTAAAATAAGATGTTATAAAGATAATTGTATCATTATGATTTTATGTAAAAAGAATATCTCTATAGTGATACAACTTCCTGGTTTACAGTAGCAAGGTTTGCGACGCTGTTTACATATGAAGATGATATTGGTGCTTTTTACATACAATTTGAAGCAAACAGTACCTCTTCTGAAAGTCCCGGTAACTTTCTTACTTTGGTATGTACATCAAAAGTATATTGGTTATATTTACCCATGGAAACCTGGAACCAGTCAACATAATAACGGCTTATAAAAAATAAACGTGCTTTTTACAAAAGTGGTTAAAACACAATACTGTTTCTTGATAATCCACTCTGTCTATACACTTTAAGACCGTTCAAGTAAATTTGATTTCTTGTGAAAATCTGGCAGTCAACTAATGATCCTATAGTTAGTTTAAGTTGTCTTAAATCACACCACTTAATAATTTATCCCTACCGTAATTCATTATGGCAACAAGAGGCTCTTAGTTGTAATTACTTCGATCAATTAATGCCCGTTAGTAATACTCTGCCTACTCTGGCTATTGAGTGACTGTTGAAACATACTATAAATTCAAAATGATCATGGATATTTTATTAATTATAGGTATTTTCATGTGAGAACGAATTTGTTTAACAATCTGTTTATATAATAAAAAAAATATATTCATGTAAAAGTTTTGGATTAATCAAAGGAGTTGCCGTTTTTATTGTATTTTTGTTAAGTTTGAGTAATAGCTACATATTTGCGTTTAAGACACTTCGAGTAGGTATATGATAGGATTTAATATTTACGATTGTAAAGGCTTTAGGTTGCTAATGACTGGTGACTCAAAAGCGATTAAAAGTATTTGAGTTGTCTATGACACAGTCATAAATATCGATGTTGTTTCAAATATCGAACATCTGCAAGATAATAAAGAAAGTTTAAAAGGAGCAGCGGTAGTTAAAATAGTAGCAATAGTAATTTAGGAGGAGCAGTAGCTAACGGTAAGAAATATTTTGATGAATACTTTAAGTGGTTCTCTTAACTCGCTTGTGTGTTGCGTAAAGATGACCTCTGAACTGCTTCTAAGCTATTGGGGATATTGCGTATGTATTAATTGAACCCGCGCCAACATTGATAGAAAGCATCAATTAGTTTAAAAGGCATAATATAGGAATAGTTTAAGTCGCTTCAAGTTCAAGTGATGCTTAATTTTTTTTGATCACGCTTGCATTTTCTAATAAATACTTACTATACTTAAGGGATAACTAAAGATAAACTTAGGGGATACTTAGCGCAAAACTTTTATTTACTGAGGGGAGACATGTTTAAATCTTAAATAGTAATTAGAGAACACCTAAACATCTGAATATTGAGAAATGACCAAGTTCTCAAAAAACCTTTATTCACTAAATGAATTTTGTGGGTGTAAACAATTATGTTCGATTTTGCTATTATTATTGTAGAGATGATGCGAATACACACATGTAACCGCAGTCAGGCAGTGATTTAAATGTGAAACAATGCACTCATAATTTCAACTTTAAAAAATAAAAATAATAAGGGATAGTCCAGGGACCAGTCGTCTTCATAAATATCATTAAAGATGCTCGTACACTGATGATTATATAATTACGAAATATTTTAAGAATAATTAATATTTTGAGAAGTCAACATGAGTTTGCTGTGCGAATCGCTGTAAATTTTTTTTACTACATATCTAATATTTAGAGTATGAAAGTACGTACCCACTCATTGTACTCACGATCCAGCCATCATCCATTATGATCCACTCTTCATTCCAAATTATCGGACATATCAATTACTAACGTTGAATGATACAAACGTATTAGCCTGTTGAGCAAAAGTTTCGTACGATCGCCAGAGACATATTGTTATTTGGCTGTTCTCACGGGCTCTATAAAAATCGAATGCCGATCATTAGACGGAACCTCTCGAACTGACACGTAGGTATATTAATTCCAGTAATGACCATCCCAATGAGGCTTCTTTCGTCACACCGTATAGAAAACATCAAATACATATAATTAGAGGCGTCTATAAACTACGGTAATTGTAAAGCGTCTTCTTTAATTACGAAGGCCGGTACCGAGGTTGGGTGGTTGTGAAATGCGTGTTTATTTTGTGACGTGATTGGTTAAGTGTGTTTTGGATCGAGGCCTAGGACTGTTGATCCGTATGGTCACAACCCAACCATTTACGTTCCAATGCTTTCCACAGGTATTTTCCTAATATTCAGAAAAAATCTCCCGAAAACCCACGCTGCTCTAGTGGTTAGTGGTCAACCATTGTATCATGTATCGCATTAACGTACTCTTCGAAAACTTGGGACTACTATATCTACAAACTCACGTTGATTTCGGTAAAGAATTTGAAGAAAAAATTACATGTCATTCTATCACTCGACTTATAATTTATATGTATGTATGTATTACAATTTCAATACATCGCTATAACAAATGGTTGTGGAATAGTATCTACTAGAATGCAACTTGATTAACATGCATTTAACTGTAACAGTAACTGTGCAATTATGCAGAATATGAACTTTCTTCGACATAAATAGACGTTATTTATTTTCGAATGTGCAAAAATACGGTTTTTCGAGTGAAGGATAGTTGTAATGTCTACAACTATTAGTATAGCGGTTCTTTTGTGACAAGCCAATAAATGTCGAACATTATAATGGGAGATGTTAATCGATTTATTAATAAATTGACTTTCTAGCGATTCCTGTCTAACTGCTATTTAAAATAAAAAAGTGTTCAAGGTTAGGGTTTAACAGGTTAGCGATATATTTCTGTCATGATATTAGTTAATGCTCTTTATTTATTAACGGCGATTAAGCTGTAAATTGTTATCGCTGTAGTATTTTAACTTGAGTACCGATATACAGCGAAAAGTATAAGATGCATAATGATTTTACTTTTCTGTTTCTTCGGCCACGATAGTGATCTCTACTATTAAATGTATGTATATATGTACGACCATTCCGGATCTTGTATTACATGGAAAAGTAAAGACGTAAATCTAATCGACATATCTTCAATGTCATGAGAAGTTTTAGCTAGGATTTCAGTGAATCTTCCATTGAAGGTATATCTTCATATGTAATATAACCCGTGGAGCTTACGATCCCAAGTACGTTACGAAGTCAAGTAAGTATGTCTATTAAAATATGGTAGATGGTAGACTTGCGGTTTTCTACCCTGGGACTCTTCTTGAATCTTAAATATCATATATTCTCTACTTTTTGTAAGTAATTTATACGTACTATGCATTACTTTCTCAGTCTTCGCTAACCCATCATGGTTAATTTGTTTGTAACCATGGTAGAACAAATGTACGTAGAATTTTAATCGTTGCGTGGAATATGTTTAATGAAGTAATACTAAATCCCATCCCCAGACATCCGTCGGTGAGACACATGCTCAATCCATTCTTATTCAATTCAAACGAATTATATTTTCGAAGCACCAACAAGTGCTAAGGTCAGATTCGGGCAGCGATAACGTTAATAGACAGTCTGGCGATTTTAACAGCTTTGCTGAACCTTTTTAAATCATAAATTTAAGGCTTAGTAAATAATTATGTGTTGTGTTTAATTAATATCTGCACAGGAACATAAAATATGTGGAGATGACGACGATAGCTTATTTTTAATAAAATTAATAGTAGTAGCGTGTAAATGGATCTTGTTTTAATAGTGTGTATATAAACTTTATAGCACTAAATTTTAAATTTATTGTATTCTAAATTATTAATATACCATATGGTTGCTATAACGGTACGTCTTATAAGTTTTCATAAAGCTCCTTACTTACTCGCTTAAAAATTATAGCTAGCATTAAAGCATTTTTTTTCATTCTACTTTGATAATTTTTGAAGATTCTTACATACTATATAATTTTTTTAATTAAACTTAAACTGTTACTGTGCATTTTTAGTACCTACTTAATATACGTATAGCGCTTTCTCGTACAAGCGCGGACGTTTTTCGAAAAAAATATATTACTATGAAAATAATTATTATG
>DWGW01001430.1:0-11374 GCA_018247775.1 Udranomia orcinus
CATCTATTTCTGCCTTATAACAGCAGTGTTCTTGCTGCTGTGTAATAAATTCGGTAAACCGGATTGATATGCCAAGATACTATAAAACTATTCTCTCGCTCAGGTACGGTTAGGTATGGCATAAAAGGGTACCAAATAAACAGACTGAAATTCACATTTAGTTACAATATTATCTAGAATAATGTCGGTATACAAAAACATAACGAGATAAGCCTTCCTAACTCAGGTTTTCCCAGCTTACAAAAACTGGTTAGGTTATAACATATTAAAAGAGGCGAAGATTTATTAACTATCGAAAAAATACCACTTATACAGCTCTACCTCTATTATAAATGCAATTATCTTCACTACATTTTCATTTTGTTAGTCGGTGAAGCTGCTAGCATATTTTTTCATCCGGGATGGATTTATTATCTGTTCTGCTAAAGTATAGGCAATCGTCTGTTGTCGGCTTTCTGATTACTTCCAAGTTATATTACCTATACAACTGCAAGTATCATACTTTATATCTGTGTTTCTTTACAAAAGTTAAGACTGAAGGCAGACTGCGGAGATTTAATGTGCCTAAGATTAAAAAAATGGCGTCCATTACATTAGTAGAATTCGATATACAAAGTGAAAATCATAATGATTTACCAGTATTTCGTTTTCGCTGTGGTTTAATATTATTTCAGTTATTCTTTTTCCATTTCATGTTTTTGTTCTTGAACTGTACTAAATGAGTTCGTAAATTTTAATCATCGTGAAGATGCAAAAGGCTGACGGTTCGCAAGCCAAGCTTTATAGAAAGCTTTGCGTGGATTCATTAAAAATTCATGTTTAATTATTTCTGATATGAAATCATGAAACTCTAGGAAACTCTAGAAACCGCCCACGTTGAATGTTTATTACAGTCAATTTAAAATTAATAGATTTTTGAATGAAAATTAATAGAATTTTGAAAAATGTATACTTTTCTAACTTAAGAGGAGGTGTGTAGGATATCAAATTAGTTTCAGTAAATTGTAGCGTAGTCATAAATGTTTTTCGTGTAACTGTATTTCGTGAAGACAAATCTTGTGTATAACAAATGTACATCAATAAGTAATTATCACTTAAAATATATCAGTGACAACGTTTAAGTAGCATAACATTTCATACGAGGCACATATTTTTGGGGCGATTACATAGCATTGGACAATCCATCACGCAGATTAACGCGAGGCACTAATCGCTTACGTGAGCGCCTCGTGTGTTACAACACAGTGAATCCTTTTGTACAAGTGGACATTAAAGCGTAGGGATTTACAGACATTTTGTTGACAAATGCTCAAAATTATAAATAAAACGTTGGCGCTAATAATACTTTGAAAGATCGGTACAGTTATCTTTAATAATCTTTATTAACCTTTCCATGCAATAGTTTCTTTCACGTGACAGAATAGTTTGCAAGAAAAGAAAGAAAAAATATAAATTTCAAATTTTCGTGTTATTATTAAATCTGACCTATGTTTTAAAGTTTAAGTATCTCTCATTTCTGCATAGGTATATATTCAAAAGCAAACTGAGACATTGAGAGAAAATTTTGAAAGCTCTCTGAAAATTATCAAAGAAAGACATTTTCCTCCTTTGTACCAATTGACTCCTTAATGTATAGTAAGGACGGCATTTACCTTTCTTTTCGTCCCGAATTTACCGGCCATTCTTTGCTCATACCTAATATTCTGATAAATATGTTTAAACGATAGCTTGCCGATAAACTGGTAACTCCCATTTTTATGTAATGTATATCGTTAAGGCTTTCATTGTTACAAAGTTCGAAACTCCAAACTCTTCGTCTTGATCTTCGTGATGGCTTGGATACAGCTTTGATAAAGTATCGAATTTAATATGTACGATAATAGGAAAACTGATATGTACGGAACAATATCTATTTTTATTTCTGAGTGAGGAATAGGCTATGAGAAATAGGCTATTGCCTGCGAAGTTATCGGCGAAAACGTGTTGTAGCGAATTTGTATGATTTACGATTCAATACGATTTGTGTCGAACATTTATAATATAGTACTTGAAACTCAATCGAGCATCGAGTATTTACACGCTTGAAGATCCTCGCATTATGGAATACAGAATATCTACCGTCCTTTTCGATTTGTAAGATTTTTGCGGAAGATAGATAAAAATATCTTATACCTAATATTTACGGTTGTATGAAAAATAATTCCTACATTTTTGATGTTTCGTTGAAGGCCTTTTGACTGACTGAATAAAATTTAAATGTTATTCGTGATTTATTGAGAAATATTCCTTCATGATGAGGAAAGAGGAGATGAGGATCGAATGCTTCGTAAAAGTATATCAGTTAACTACAGCCTTTAAACTTTTTAGACAACTATTACAACTCGTACATATAAGCTTGAAGGTAGTGCCGCTGCAGCGGAACCTATAAATACTGCATTGAATGAACAGATCATACTGTGAAAACAGCCTTAAAATGAATCACTTACACATTGTAATCAATTTAATATTTTTTAATCTGCCCTAAAATAGACACATTAGACTCGTCGCTTTTGTAACATATTTTTCGAGGCAAAAAATAAACAACATTATACTAATTGTATGTTTACAGTAAACGGTAATATGTATTTAAACGCGATCGCCGACTTCGTCCCATAGCTGTCAGAGGATAAACGCGGGCGAAATTTATTTTCTCCCCTGACCTGAATACTACCACAGTAACTCACTGCTAACTCGATATTTTTCTTCATTTCCTTTCCCTCTTGCTTGCGAGTCAGCATTGATTTTTCATTCAAATTTATCAGTTACTAGCGTTCGCTCCATCCGCGGTGTAGAATGGAATTTAATTACTGTTTTTTGAGTTTATTTGTAACTGTCTACCATTCCAGTTCCAACTTAGTTCGATAAAAAGCCTCAACATACTTTGTTACCTACGATGTATTACAAAAAGCAAGCGCCAATGTCGATAGCATAGTTTTAGTCATTTTTGAACAATACTATGTCAGTATTAGAATACCAAAAGTTTTACTAACATAAAACAGACGCATTAAGCCTTTTTTTCCAATGTATCTATACTTACATGTAGCTAGTAAATGCTTGCACGTAATTGAATTACGTACAAGCATTTACTCTCCATTTAATTTCGGAGAAACCTTTCGAGATACCAAAAGCAACGTTAATCCGTTTGAAACTTAACTGAACAACTCATAAAACTCACCGGCGATCCCAAACACGCCGCGTATTCAACAAACGGTACATAATTGCTGAAAACTGAACGATTTCTAGCTACATGCTAGAAAATATAAGCGTACGTCGAACAAAAACGATACAGCGTTCGCGGAACGTAGATAGCGAGAAACAATGGCGGAAACAAAAGCCTTGAAAAGCACGATGCTAGTCGATGGTAGTCGATCGCGATCGCTGTGAAACGAAATTTATAAACTCGTTATTGCTACAGCGGGCAGTGACTGGGCTCGTTCAATCGAGAACGGTTAGGGGGGCTACACACATTCGGGTCAGCATTACCCGTGTGCGTGGCGGGAACCGAATAGCCGCGTTAGCAGGCAAATATTGGATATTGTAAACTTATTCTACTTTTGTTCAGGTCTTGATTCCAGCCTTTATGAACTCGTGTGACACAATGGGACCGTTTCAGAGGATTTCCGGCTCGATTCCTCGATGTGTCGTGGAATTGTACGCCCTAGTAACACAGAGTACCGAGTTATTATCTGCTTATGTGTACATTCCATAGAAATAAAGAACTTAACTACATTGAATATGATTTAACGAATACTAAGTTCTTTTATACTTAGTGTTGTTACTATATTTATATAAAGAAAAACATAATAAGTTATTGTACACACTTTGAATGGAACTTCCGTATATTTCTCCTATGGCTATTTCGATTCCCCACGTAGACGTGAATTGTGTCTTAGTTTTCCTGTCGTGTCATATTACATTGGTTTCTTAACAAATAAAAAACATAAAAAGGTTAGAAATTACGTGTTTATAAAATTTTAGTTCTTTTTAAAAAGAAAATAAGAAGAATAAAAATTGTTTTCGTTATTTACTTCGATATATTATACTTCGATTCGAATATGAACAACAATCTGCGAGTGTGTATAACACGCTTAAGGCAATTTATACGTTTAATGTTTCAATGTGGGTGCCACCTACAGGTAAACAATTTAACATGTTACTCTGGACGTGGGCTTAAAATTCCAAGAATTCATTTCAAACATTTACTCTACGGGTGCTTAGTTTTTACCGGAGACGGAACGCCTGCCTGGGTTTAGGTGTGACGTAATTTTAATTTTTTGTGTATTAAAATACAAGTATTAGAACTTTTTCTGTTGCTATATGTAAGGGATTACTTTAAAAAATATGAATTCATATTACCTATTATACATATTTCACATTAATTGACAAAAAAAAAAAAAAAATTGTAGACTTATTAAAATTAAGTAATTTTTTCTGTGTAGTACCAATATTTAGATGTAAGTAGTAACTAGTAGTATTATTGGTTACTATTTGTTCGCACGCAAGCCTTGTTGCCTTCATTTCATTCCGCTCATTAAATTTTCACACATGTTATATGTAGAATTTGCACTCTATTCTTAATTAGGTGTTAGATATAGCTATTTTATATTTGACTTTACTACAGCTGGGAGGAAAAGATCGTTCGCTATAATCGCATTCTATTTCAGACAATTTAACAAAATCGTAAAAGATAGAATAAGATAAGATCCTACTCGACCTTTTCTTTTCCGTGGGTGCCTACTCAGGTGTATAATAATAACTTATTGCTTAAACGAGTATGGTACTTGTTGAGTACGCAACAAGTGTACAAGCTACTTATAGATATCGGAGTCGTCACAAGCATATTAAGAGTAACAAGTGAACGATATACAACAAAGTTAAGTAATTTACTAGTTGATAAGTATATAAGCGACAACAACAACAGGTTATCAAAATATAATACAGTATCAATGAACAAGTAGATAAGCGTATCAATACTAACTAGTAAATAATATAAAATGGAGTATCAACAAGTACATAGGCGTTTCGACATTAACTAGTAATCAATATATAATTGAGTATCAACAGGTATATAAGCGTATCAACAATAACAAGTATTGATACACAATTAAATATGAAGAAGTATGTAAGAGCATAAACAATAATAAGTAAGCAATGTATAATTAAATATCAGAGTATAAAAGCATATCAACAATAATAAGTATTCAGTAAATAACTAGCCATCAACAAGCATATAAGCGTATCGACAACAAGTAATCAATATATGTACATACAATTATAATATTTTCAATTATAAACCTAGTGATCATTTTTAACCAATTTAACTATATATTGACCAATTTAACTTTATATAAATATCATTTAGACATAACAGAAAATAGATGTAGATGAGCCCTACATCTATTTTCTGTTATGTCTAAATGAGTATGCGAGCTTAAAAGTTTTCAAAAGCTCACATGCCTATTAGGACGGTAACGAAAACGAAAAAGTTTTTAATATTTTCTTCTGTTTAATCGGATTATTGTTTGGAACGGCGAGATCGATTATGGACTTACACAAGAAGGTAGAGAAATTAAAACGGACGAACAAAGGGAATAAATGAATCCAGAAATGTACTCACGAACAAATAAACTCGGTCAATTTTTGTTTTTACTGTTAATGCAATAACAACATTTGGCTTAAAAAACTAAAAGAACACACGTTTTTGATCATTAATTTCCAATCTTAAGATATCCCCACTCTAATAGTACGAATATATTACTTAAAAACTACTGCTAGGGAACTACAATTAGGGAATTCGATCTCGGTATTTGAATATCGATAAATTGACAAGGATCCCGGAATCGGAATCACAACCTACAATCTGTTTTAATTTTAAAAGTATATTTTTGTCCGTTAGTATATTTTCACGTATCAAAAAAAACTACAAAATTTACATACAAGCTTTTCCAGCTTGTATGTAAAATTTGTAGTTTTTTGCTTTTGCTAGTTAACTCTTTAGTTCATTTTTTTTGAATTTTTCGATGAACTACAATCTATTAAACTTTTAGTAGGGTTAGAAAAAAAATACGATATCTATCCTTAATTCACAAAAAACAGTCCTTAAGCTAAAATAAATCATTCAAAGATGATCAGCCGGTTGGAAAATGAAGAATGTGATTGAATGAAAACTATTTTACTTAAGAAAACTTTTGATTTTGAATTGAATAGGCAGCTTTCCAGGGTCCGACTGTTATAGATTTTCCAGCTAAGTCCTCCTTACGAACAATACTTGGAAGAATCACAATATCCAGGATAAAATCTATATTGATATTAATATCAGAAGTAAACATTTTGTGTGTACTTTGCAAATATATTTATAATTATATGTGTTCGGTTAAATTTAGCATCAGTAGAAATCTTTACGCAAATGGACTAACAGCCCAGATGTTGTCACTAATTCTCATAAACCGACCAACACCAAATAAAATGTTGGCCACAAAATTTACTGATGCGTTACTGTATTTTAAACAGTAGTTGTTCATTCTAGTAATTTACATATAGTAATTTTGTTAATCCCTCCAGCTAAGCTGTTAAGTGTAGCAGCAGGAGGTGAGAACCGAACCCACCATCTCTCGATCTTAAACCCTACTCAATGGGCTATTGCCATTTATGTATGAACGACATTAGTTATCTCATTAGGCATACATTATGTATGTATTTTATTTGACGTTGTATTTTTTTGTCGTTGTATTTTTGAGCAGTTATGGCAAATTATTGTTAAAATATGTATGATCAGTTTAGCCACGATTCAATTTGAAACTTATTAAAGATTTTCATAATTGCCACCGATTACATAAATATTAATGGGATCTTCTTTATCAAACGTGAAGATTCGCATGAGATCTGCTACGGAGCTACGATACATTAAAACACGCTCTTTGTATTAGGGTTTGAAAATAAAAACAAAATAAAAGCCCCAAAGAGCCCATAACAACGTCCATTCTAAAAACAACTCGTAAATTTTTCGCCCATCTTTATCCACTAAGACGCACATGATGTACCCATATCGCGAGAGGATTTAAGAACATCGATGCGGAACAAAAACTCCGCACTATAGAGGGTTTGGAAGCAGGATTAATGGGCACTGGCTTAGAACCGGCGGATTTGCGCCGCGATTGATGCCGCTCCACTGCTTGGATCATTTCTATCCAGGAGTTATGGAACTAACTTAAACTAATCCTCCATATCTCATTTAGAGATTCGAGTTTTTTTGCCAAATTAAGCCCGTTATGCCCGCTCACCTGGTGCAATGTGGTAACTAACACATCTTCCGATCGCAGCACGTAATCGTATTTATCAGTCCAAAACCTCTCTAGGTCATACTGATTCAATTTTAATTGATATGTTATGGATTTTATTTGATGTTAAGTAGAATACTCCTTCAATGAAATAAAACGATAACAATTAATAGATCATCGACGGTGGCATTTTCACACAGTTCTGGAGTTTTTTACTGCCAGCTACCATAGCCTGAGAACCTCAGGGCGTTGAAAGCCGATGACCACTGACAAATGGAAATGTATATGACGTTCATTGCGTGTTATAATGTATAAACGATTTTGATCCTTGATTCTTCATGTCTGTGGAATGCTTAGGTCCACAGTTGCGCACTGCTTAACTTAGTATTGAGATTGCGCGTTTATTTGCTACGTCTTTAACATAATAAATAATAATAAATCATTATGAAATTCATAAAATTAATATTCAGTCAATGGCATACTGCTTACGGCGCTTACAAGCTCCATTCAAACGGGGCCTTGCCCCAGTTGGCTGTATTAGTTATTTTTAGTGAATGTAGTTACTAAAAATAAACTGTTGCTATTCATGCGATAATAATAAGTTTTAATTGCTTGAAACATTATTTAGCAACCGTAACCGATACAATTTTAAGTGGAACCATAATTTGACCTATATTTAATTTAATATAACAACATAATTGTTAACTTTAGCGATGCATATATCAAGATATATTTAATAATTGATACTTCAAACTAGAAAAATGTTAATTATTTCAATATTCCTATAGGCGATTCAGGTGAGAAATTTCACAAGTACAGCAAATCAACTTTATTTTGATTTGCATTCAGAATTACTGTAGGTATATTGTACTTTACTAAATAGTGTACAATCTAGCCAAGCTAAGTCGTATACCGTCCGATTCATATTCGTCGGCTCCGATTTTAACCATCATTGAATTCTATCAAAACCCGATAAGGAGTGGAATTCAGCATGTATTCCCTGATTTTACTACTTGGGACTATTCAAGTCAACAAACAGTAGGCTTCTTCTAGGCAAACGTGCTCTATCGTAGGCGGCAAAGCCAATAGGTCCGAAAACTTAAGTTAACGGGAAGCAGTACTCGTTTGCACCATTTCCTTCATTTCGTAGTTTCTTAAATGATAAATAAATAGATTTCATTTGAAAGACGCGTGAGTTTGATAAGTCATATCTTCGTAGAACATGTTACGAAATATTTTTATATGCAATCAATTTATGGCTACAATAATATCGTTTGTAAACAACCCACATATTTTGCCCGCGGGAAACGAACTTCTCATTTATTAAAGACTTTATTACTTCAAAGTTATCTCGGCTCATTTGTTATGTAGCTCCACCACTCCAGTAAACTTTTCGCACCTTACACATTATTTAGGGATTTTCAACAAGAACCGAATTTCATCGAAAAGGAAATATTACTAACACGTAGCCTTGTAAGGTTTGTCATAACGTACTAAGTTTCACGCAGATTTTTCTAACTTCTTATTGTTATATTCTAATATCGGTGTATTAAATAAATAATATAATTAATGCATATTAACATACGTTTCCTAGGTTTTCCTCTTCCATGGGTAAGTTATGTCAACAAAAAGGAAGACAAGGAGAAAAATAGGTAGAAATGCTAGCAGAAAATAAAAACGTTTACAATGTAAATAAAAACTATATCCCTTTGTTCATTCCTATACCTAACTTAAACACTAACAGTTGACAGTTATATAGTTATTTCTAAATAACGTTATATCTGTTAACTACGTCCTAATTAACAAACCCCGTTTGTTATTTACGCTCCCTACAGTATGTATCCTATAAGCTTAAGCAAAAGATTAAGCTGTATGTTTGTTCGCAGTTCGGCAAGAGAACGAGCGCCTGATGCACGACGCCCTTCAGGCGGGAATCGCCAATCGCACCCAGTCGTTGGAGGCATTGCGCTGACGCCGCGCTACTCACCGCGCCCGCGGCTTGACAACATTCGACCCGCAGCTGCCCCGCCCGAGGAGCCCCCCGACTTCGGGCCGTCCGTAGACCCCGGGCCCACGGACCCTGGCCCCACGCACCCCGACGCGCCCCTCGAACCCGTCGCGCCGTCTGAAGTGCGCGCACTACCCGTTGCCCTCCAGCTCTCGGTCACAGAAGCCACAGTGAGCCCCACGTGAGTCCCCACGACCCGCTCCACGTGTCTCGACAGTGTTGCATGGACTGCAATTGAACTCTACGTGTAGACGCAACAAAGTGAACTGAGATTATTCATAGACGTATAAGTCCCTCGTACGTGATTCGTTGACGAGTTTATGTGTAGCTAGATAATGTGAAATTGTGAATAAATATAAAAGATGAAATGTTACTTGTTGATTGTATTCGGATAGATTATAAAAGACAGACGGCCGGTTACCCCGTGATAAGGAACGATACAACAATTGATTACGGTAAGTCTGTCGTCGAAACGAGGAATGTCCTAAGTGTATTGTGAAGGCTAAAGAATGAAATTTATTTTGATGTTGACATGTAGTAGATGTACACGTATAGAAAAATAATAATGGAATTTATATGATATTGGATGGTAGTAAATAATGGATGTCAATATTCGTAATAATAGCGTTTGGTGCAATTGCGTGCCAATATATGTATACGTACACACAAGTTTGTAGTAGTGTAATGAATTTTGAACGTGTAAAGAAAGAAGAAAGAAAATATAACTAATTCTAAGTAATAAATGGTATTCCCATTGGGATCAAGTTTTGTAATTTTTAAATACATACAATTTAAATTTCTTTCTTTAGTTCTAATGAAGATAATATTGACGTACGTACATTTATATGACATAGCATAACAGCACAATCTTATTATATAGGTTTATGGTAACGACATTAATAAACGTGTAACTATAAATGAGTAAATAAATTCGCTATTAAATACTCTATATTAACGTTAAAGTGTTAAAAGATATTTTAAAGCTCCATTTTTATATTTTATGTCTTTGTTCTTATTGTTTTCGGTTTAAATTGATGTATGTATGTATGTATGTACATTGATACTTACGGCACGATTTTCATGTTCAAAATCACTAAGCTGTATCTATTAAAGTAATTAAATGTTCCTAAGTTTAATTTAATGTTTGTAAACGATAAGATACTTACATTTCTTAAGGAAATATTGATATTCTAATTATAATTTCTCGTTACGTTACGTAAATAAATATTAATTGTGGTCACCTGTGCAAGAATCTATATTATACATTACAAATTAGGCACTGCTTGAATAAATCAAAAATGTATTTCGATGTCTAGTCAAAAGAGCTTTCTAACTTATTCTAAGTACCTATCTGTTAAGAATAAGAGCTTTTGTAAAGTAGTTGTTGTAGATAATTGTTACGTGCAATCTATGAAAGAGGTATCTCTTTCTGATAGTTGCAGATTCGGTGTGTGTGCTTACTTGAAAAAAATATGTATTCACTTCAAAATACAATGTACTTATAATCTTTATATTACTATCAAGTTACTGTAATAGCAACGTCTGTTTGTTTATGTCTTTTCAAATGCTCTGATGGAAAATTCGAAAGACGGAATAATTTGAATATTCACACTAAAAAGATTCCAATAATTTAGCAACTTATTGGAATCTTTCAAAAGCAAAGACCATACAGTACTATAACGTATACTTGGTTTGATGGTAAGGATGAGGATAATCTCGTGATTTGTAAGTACATCTGTCAACGTCGGTTTACATCTTATCAGATGTCGAATCGGAGATATAAGTAGATGATACTTATATTAATGTACTTATAAATGCTAATTGTACTCTTCTAGAACTCTGCTCGAAATTATATAATGAAGTGGATCAATTAATACATTCAGTTTTTACTATGGTTAAATATCAAAATCGCAATAAAACAATTTTTTTTAATTACTAGCATGTCAAAACATACTAGTAATTTTGTTAACCTTCAGCTAAGCTCATAGGCTTGTGTTAGGAGTGGGTTCACGTCAATAGTGCAATGGGGGAGTGGAGATCGAACCCACGA
>DWGW01001431.1:0-11373 GCA_018247775.1 Udranomia orcinus
TATTTCCATTTTTCTCAACTTCACTCCACAACTATTATAAGATTACCGCAATTTTAGGTACATTCAATTAAAGCTTGGCTTTAGTTGGAATATCCCAACTGCGCACCTACTTGTACTTAAAGTTATTTTGCGAGACAGATTATAATTAGATGAACAACACATTCAGTGGACGTCATGTCAAAACAAATGCGTGTTACGTACGTTAGTTAAACGAGCGAATGACAACGCGTCCGCGCTCTAACGTACCAAGACAATTACGGATCGTCCACAGCCAGTTATGTACTCGTGATTCATAGCGATAATGGAACGTAGTAATATGTACTAAATATATAATCGCGGGTTATGTAAATACATGAATGCATAATAATGTTGCAAATTCCCATTCGTGGTATTAATTACGTTACGCTCAAAACAGACTTTTAAGTTTAAGTTTTTACATAATAAGACGCAAGGTATTCCGTGTTGGAATCTCATATCAAGTGGAATACTCAGCTCATATCCTATAACAATCAGAATAAGACAATCACAATAACTAATACAGTGTACATAATACCTACAGTCATGTTAACTACGACGCACTTCATCACATTAGGTGCACATAATATGTAGGTAATATTGTGTATTTATTTGACTTTGAGTAGACCACTCGCATAGTAATTAGGTCCACCGAGGTACTTTGGTTACCTAAAAAAATAAATCAATTTGGAGACAAATGAAAGGAATGCTTTGTTAACGAGTCGCGAGGTGAATCAGCGGGTTCCCACGTGCGGCAATTGCTGGAATGGCCCGCCGCCGTCGACCCGCCCGCTAATTGTCCGCTACCTACCCACGATGAGTGCTGTGGAGTCGACTTTGTGGTCGATACCAATGTACCATATAAAATCTATGTCAGATTGCAAAGCTTTTTAAAGCTTCACGCACTTAGGCTCACTAGGATTCCTTGTGTTGTGGGTGCCATGGACTAAACACAAAATACAACTACAAAAAACCGTTTGAACGGCAATCCGGCATGGTGAGCATTACGCCAACAAATTTAAACTGTTATTTTTAAATTGATGTTAAGTCAATAAAGAAAAAAATAAAGAAAGTATTAAGAAAAAATAGGTAACATTTAGGTATCAAACGAGGATTCAATCCGTCGGATAATAAATGATCACTGCCGCCTGGATTATTTGCAATGTTTGAAAATTTATATATATTTTAATATAAATATATTTTCATTCTGAACATTACTTTATAATAATTTCAAATTTATAAATATATAGAAGAAATAATTGCAATCTGTGATGGTGAATAAGTCCTTTGTTTATAGCCCGCTCCATGGCTCCCATGTTCCGCGTTGATAAGTTGGCGGCAGATACGCTCCCATGTAATGTCTCATACAACAGGAGCGCACTGACTCATTTTAATCAACTACACGTTTAATGACCGGTTGGCAGCGGTTCGCTGTGTTTGACCAACATTGGCGCCAATCATATTTAGGGTCTGCGCTCACAGGGCCATTCGTTGTTTAATTAAGTATAATACCTTTGTAAATATATGTACATTTCTCCTTTCATCATTATTTCTAAGTCACTATATCTATCATATACAAAGAACTCCACCTATTAAGAGGTGAATATTATATTAATTTAGTACTACCTAACGAGGTTTCTCATAAATAATGCAAAACTATTTTCATGGCATAACTTCATCTTCATATTTTTATTGATATTTTTAATCAGTTTACGTGGTTATTGCATTTCGGAAAAACAGAAATAGTGCTGTCATGTGAAGACGACGACCTTCATCCTTTAGGACTTTTTTGGCATGTATTTATTTTGGAATCACTACGTTTACAAAAGGAGTTTCCCTCACAAAACAAATGCCCTCACGGATATCCGAAGCCCCGAGCTCGAAGGTATCTGCAACAAATTGCCTTTAATAAAACTCCTCGCAATTAACAAGCGAGGGGAAAAATAATAAGAATCACCTTGAAGGAAAGCGATCGTCCTATAAGGGTTCGTGTAAACCAACGCTCTTCTTTTGCTGATTTTTTTAACTTAGTTTAGATATTTCAAAGAAGAAATCAGGAGTAGGTACATAAGGCGTCTCGTTCTATTGTCTGTAGGGTATATTTTACTACCACAAAAAAGTTTTCAGAACAGATTCTCATTGCTTTTGTATCTAAGCGTACCTAACTAAAATATAAAATTTTGGGATATTAAAAATATAAATGTTGAAATTTTGGAATTAAGTACAGAATCTCAAAATTAAAACCCATCTGTTTTTACCATGACTTTTTTTTCTAACATGGCTTTAAAATATGAAAAAATTATACTATACATTTTCAGGCGAGTGACTGCAGATTTAAATTTTTCCGTTGTTTTGGATGGAGCTTTAATTGGCATTCGCAGGGGAATGTTGGTTTAACAACTGACAATGTAAGCCGACGCATAAAATCAAATTTCTTGATTCCGTAAATTATAATTGAGGTAAAAATTTCCTATATTTTGAATTGTAGTATAGCTTGCTACTTAATTAATAGAAAGATATTTTGTGAATTAAAGTGCATGTATATGATATAGTATGTATATGATGCTATTAATAATCCTGATTTAGAGTTTTATAATGCGTTTGATACTTTTTAATAGGAAATGTGATAATGGACAGTAACAATTACCCTTAAAGCCTTGCTGCTATTTAGTAAGTAATAATTAATAATAAAAGTATTTACTGAAATAAGTCACACATGCGATTCTATTCCACAGATAAAAATGATAAAGTTCTCAAAACCTCTAAATTTCCTGATAAATGCTCTTCCAACGAAGTCAATGAAAGAGTCCATCAACAAAGTGAGTTGGAAACAGCCAGGTTCAATATCAGGAGATTGTTATCAGAGTAAAGTTCCACCGATACACATCGCGAGGCTTGATTTATGTCCGGAGTTAATCCGACTATTTACTAGTTTTAGTGGAAGGTAAAGAGGGCCTTTTTCCGGCAGCCCTGCGCCCTCCAACAGAAGAAGGACGCAAGTTGTTAGCAGAATGCGGAGATCTTTTATCTTTATGGATGAATACAAAATTGAATAAGTTTAATTACACACTTACCTAATTTCACACTCACCTAATTAATGCTACAAGTAATTACCTATGAAAATATAATACTAGTCACATTTGCATATCACGTTTCCTTCGATTGTTTAAAATGTTTTAATTTTTTTATTATACGTATGTATTCTTTGAAAAATTTATTCTCTGAAAAATAATTTGCAGAAATGTCCGTAAGTAGTTCCAAATCCTCTCATCTCTTGCAGGTTATACTTGGCCTTTGCTTCCATCTCATGACTTGAGCCCCGTGTCCACTAAGGACAGTTATCAGTCAGGGCGCGTGATGTATGCGGGACCGGCCGTGCGTCCGTTTCAGTCGCCGATAATTATCTCCTTCACTCTCGGTTTATTAGCCAAGCGTGTATTTTAAATTTACTCATTTCTTACTATATGTGAAAGAGACGAATAAATATTTTTTCATCATAGAGGTTACTTGCCGCCAAACGTCTTAATTGCCAACTATTTGAAAGAAAATTATCAAATTTCGAATCGAACGGATCAAATATACTTACATCGAATGACAATGTAATTTCTTGCTAGGAATCACAGTTCATCTATGACAGTTGCATGCTTTCAATCTTTTAACTTGTGTATTGAATGAATCTTGCGGCAATTTCACAGCAATACGTTTAAGTGTTTCTATCTACATTCGTCATCCAAAATTCCCGCTGATCTAAGTGACGAGGCGAAGTGAGTCGTCGGGTGTTCGGTAAATGCCCGTCATTCGTATGCAGGTCCTGCCCTTCGCGGTGCCGAGACGACTCCATCGTCTTACGTTCCTACCAAAAATTTCGCTAAGTGCCCCAAAAAAGATGGCTCCACGAACGAAGTTAAGTTTTACTATGCTTAAGGGTATACAAAAATACTAGTATCGTCTGCGGTCTATTTGTCATTCGAATAAATCCGCTATCTTGTTTTTAATTTGAAAATATAAAATGTTAAATTGTAGAGCTAGACGATCTGTAAAATAATAAATTTTGTCCTCTTTAGGAACTTGCCATGAAAAAAATAGATAAACTGGTAAATTACGTAGTAGGTTTACACCTTTTTCTGGGCTTTCCATCTAAAGCTACGATATTTTATTAACGATTTGACGTAGTTCATAGTTGAAACTCATACGCCATAAACGCGCGTAGATATCACTAAGACAAACTGTCGAGCCATATTTCAGAGATAAGTGAGACGTTGCACCTAGCGCCATCTGCGCTGGGAGCTGGAGTCGCGTTCGGCGCGATGCATCATCTTCCCCGAGCACTCCGCTCTCTATATGAGAACTGCATGACGTGTATGCTGGGGACACAATGGGGTCAAGCAAGGAATATCATAGCTGTTTTTTCAAAGTATCAAGATATAACGAGGCGTCAGTCTAACCGATGCTATATAGTTAATGCCGCGCATGGACATCTGAAATTAAACCCATTACTTTCGATTGGGGATGGTAATAGATGTGTGTTACCTCTGAGGACTATGTCGGAATATCGGAATTCATATTGAAATCATGGGCAAATTCACGGGCAGGTAAATTTTATGCTGAGGCAGTTTGCTTTGTTTTGATATTAATAGAATGATATCTATTAAAACTATTAATTTCCTCTTTTGTTTCGCATTAATCATGTCGGCTTTAGTGAGATCGGTATCGCAACAGCGGATATAAACATTCTAATTGTTACGATAGCACAAAGACGAAAATATTGTCATAGTCAAAATAGAAGAATCAACTAATACTCTGCTCCAAGTGTACCCCCGCCATAAAACAGTTATCAGTTGGCTGCGATTTTACTGCGATTTGATTGCGTTCGCGCGGCGGCCGGCAATACTGCGCTCCACATATTGATAACTTAATATCGGACGGGCGCTACAAATATGAGGTAATATGTCTTTGCAAAGTGGACTCGTGATACTTCGCTTCTTTCTGCTGATCTGCGCAGTAAGTTTTATTGAAGCTAGAATTGCGTTTTGTGGTTAGTAGTACCACGGTTATCGGTTAGCGAAATACTACGGGCTATGGTGGGGATGATGTGGCTGGTGATGGTGCGTTGCCACGATTAGCTCGTGGAATATTTTTTCCCACACGTTTTTATAAAAAGATTATAATATACCTACATACGTTTTTTTCAACGTATGACGAAATATATAGCGCTCTTTAAAAGTTCAACATGACAAAACAATTATTTTAATGATTAGATTTTCCTTTAATTGTATTTAAGCTCTCCCGCGCTTCTACTGTTGTTACTTTACGGACTTTAAAGTTAAACCCTTAAATTCCGTCTCGAAGGAAATTTGATTATTCAAGCTGCAAAAACCTCTCCCCGCAATTAAGTTAAGATCGCTTTCCATCCAGAAGGTGATTCTTATTATTTTTCCTCTTCCCACCGTTAATTGCGAGCTTAATTTGGGGTATTATTAAGGCCAATTTGTTGATACCTGCCAGATTGTAGGGGGCTCTGATTGCACCCCTGAAGCTATCTCGGTTTTATTGTTTTGGAAAACACAAAGAAAGTCATTTGATATTCTTGCATATTTTGATGATGACTAAAGCTTTTAAATTATTTTAGATTTGTAAAAAAAACGGCTGACTGCCGTCCACATTTTTATATCTCTTTACAATGATATAAGCCCATATGAAAAATTAATCTATTCTATGAAGTGGATCGCGGACGCTTTTAAATTCTTGATGATTGAGCTGAAAGTACTAAAAAAGACTTTCCTTTTCTAAACTCATGCATCACGTCTATAAAGTAGATATAGCATAATAGTTTTGTGGTTTCGAGCGCACTACATCAGCAAGTTTAATGTTGTTAACTTCTAAACATATACATGGATTAAAACTGGAAAAAACTTTTCTCATAGGTATCGGAAGAACCTATCAATATCAATGTAGATACCTACTTCGCTTGAATAGATAAACTACAAATTGACACCAGTAAGTGATAGATACAATCCGAATCAATAAACATGAGCTGTTCGCTAGTTATGTAAATGCTCGTTGCGAGTGTGAATTACAGTGTAATAACGCTCCGCCGGCCGAGATTAATTGCCGACGGACGCCTCCTGACGGGCCTCGTACGGGCGGGTTCCACTGTGGAAACGTTGAAGATTCAGAGATATGCCTATGCATCATTATCATGTGGTACTTATACATTGTTCTTTTAAATTCGATTTTTAATAAATTTGTTAACTATTGCAATTATTTAATAATGGTTTAGACTAACGGTGCGTAATCCGTAAATAAGGACGTACGGAAAGGTAGGTATGTAATCTGTAATAAACTAAGCTACATTTATTAAGAATAATAGCTTCATACGCTCATGATAACTGAGATAGAAACATTAGATTGATGATTGCTACAATTTGCAGGTCTATTATTTAAAAATAACAATTACTTAATTTCAAAACACCGCCAGCTATAATAGAAATTAACATTTAAAATCACTATTTATTTATCAAACAATAAGTAATACCGTCATTGCAAAAAATTAAAACCCATAAAAATCCGCCTCCAAGAAAACAAAAATAGAAGCCGGGAAGACTCATCGAACAAAGCACGTGATCACAGAAGCCAAGGACGGCTCATTTGCCGTCCGTATCCATCACGCGGTGGTCACCTGAAATCGCTAGGCGCCGCTCCGTCGCCGAGGGGAGGAGCAGACACAGATTAGTTTGTCACCAGTGGTTCCACGAGCTCATTCCACCCAAATAGGCGACTTCATTTCATTTTCAAGAATCCTGTGTAATCCCTAAATGATGTCAACACAGCTTTAGATACAGCAGGTAGGAAATTTGATTAGCAAGGTATAGTAATGCCAATATCGCCCTAAATTTCAGAAACGTAATTTATCTGCTTGTTTTGATTATTAATATTGAATTAAATGATGCAAGAAGTAATTCATATTATGAAACTTGGCCCTGAAAAATACCGATCTAGATAACAACCAACACATTTTTGTTGCCATCATAAAGAGCTGACTATTGAAAAATGGCACTAGGCAATAATTCCGCCCTGTTGTAAAATACTTTTAGAATAAAGTTTTAATAAAATAAACAAACAACCAATCATTATTACTTACGATATAGATAGCCTGGTTCATGTTCCTGTCGGTTTCTTTAATATATAACTAGTATTTGTATTTTGTATCCAATTGCCTTACTGTCCACTTTCAGCTTTGAAGTCGGAGGGCGAATAGGCGGGGGTAGTTCGAGATTAATTACTGTTTGATCCCGCACAACGGGGCCCCAGGTACCGACCAACACGGACATTACGGCTGCACTGTCACTCACTGATTTACGGCGATACAACGATACTGCAACATAGCGATACATCGGTATATCCCAACCCAGCGAACTATCGCTCTCCCCAGATTTAACTGACTTCGAAGTTGAATGAGCGTTTCGAATAGTTGAGTAATCTAGTTGATTTGGGCTTGAATGGGCCTTTGTAGCGCTTAGTTTTGATTTAACTCATAACAAGTTTGCAAAGTCTTCTGTAGATTTCTGAAACTGTAAGAATATTGATACCTATTTGATCAAGTTACATCTAACGTTTACATCTAACAAAATAATTTTGTTTTGTTATAACAATACTGTTTCATGACATTACACCTAGATGTTATATTATGAAATGTTGAATGGAATACATTGAAAATTTAACAAATAATAACAACCAACACAGTAAACAAACAAGGATTATAAAACATAATCTATCTAAGCACCTAAACAAATTTGAACACGCCAAAGGATCTAAAATTAAACATCAATTGGTGCAAAATGACCAAACGAGTGGGTGCCATAAATCCATCTGTCTGTGGAATTGGTTGCTCACCTAACCCGTTGGCCGCTGCGGGCAAAAAGGCCCGATCAGCGTATTAATTACTGGACACTGACGGGTTGTAATAGGCTAAGTAATGACCCTTGTACGCTCGACGTCGGCGCGTCGGCAGGTGATGCCAATGCCATGGATTTACTGGAAAAGCCGAATAAAACGACTTTTTGCTGGAACATAAATGAAAATTGACGACAAATCATGTTATTGTTTGAATTTAATTCTAATGGTGATCTCTAACCACTCTAAAAGATCTTATTTTAAAATGAATATAATACTATATTAGATCCTCTGGTGCATACAGGGTACCTGATTATATATTATTAGTGCTGATCTAACGTCGGGACAGTAGTGGGTCTAAGAGGCTATATTTCGCTGCTTATAGTTTGATTAAGATTATCAAATAATATTACTCGACTGAGTAGCATAAGAGAACATCTAAACTCAACACTTCAAAAAACGGCCATTTTGATTTTCAGGTCGAAATTTATTTGTCCAAGGACGTCACGACGACAAGGAAAGGGAGGAAGGATATCGCCGTCCAATCCATGCTAAACAAATCGTCCATATCGGGTAGTACGTAAGAAAATAAAAAATCAAGAATATAAGTACCAGGCCCACATAACATGAAGGTAACATTTGGCTCATCCAGCAGTGATGTGCGGAGGTGTCGGCGGCGGCCATTAGTGCGATATGAAAGAACAGGTCAGCGCCGGCCCTAATCGACGCCGCAATCCATCACCCACGTGAATAGGTGAGCTCGTACCGTCAGCAAATAAAATGTTCTGTGTTCGGCGATACTCGACTCATTACTTGTTCTTTGATCATAGGCCATTTCATAGAATTTAACGAATAAATTGTATGGTGGCCTATCATTAAAATTTCCGAATTCACTTATAATGTATTGAAAAAGCAACAAAAATAACGGGTAACACCTAATTCGTTTTGTAAGTTGTTATTAGTTGTTAAAATTTATTATATAAACGAGAAATACATCTTTTGGAGTTAATCAGGTGATTAGCCACCTAGCCAAACAGCTGTTGTCAAACTAGAGAAGGACACAGGCCTATCTTACATAATACAATAGAAGTTAGGCAAATTTATAAATGTATCCATAATTCTATAACTTTAGATACAAAATAAATAAAATACAAATAACTGTGTTCATCGCATAGATTATATCCTGATTAAAAATCGACCCCCGACTTACCAATCCTTAACCACTGTCAAAAATGTCACTCATATGACTAGCGGAACAAGAATCCAACAACTTTGCGGACAGTACAGCAGTGGTACGGCGTGCAATTTCACCGCACGTGCGCGGTCGCTGATCGATCATCTAATGCGACAATTATTGCTACTAAACGAACGACATTGCCAACCAAAAATGTGCAGAATTTTTTTAACATTTTTGTTATCTACCTCCTATGTCGTTTTAAGGGTTGACTAAAAATTAAAGAACTTGTTCAATAAACTTTGGTATTTAAATCAAAATAAAATATTTTATACTTTGTTTTTTGAAAATGGTTTATTTCTTAAACCCATTGATCCCGGAATGGTTGTTAGCATGGATTTATTTACTATTAAGAAGACTGCTTCCACTTTTTTTTTTTGAGGAATTCCATTTTGTAAAACTAAAATCCATAATCTAGCAACAGAAAATAGCTTAATGTTGCGTTCTATAGAAACAATATTTTTCTCAAAAAATGCAACTCCACATAACACAAACATAAAAATATTTTAAATGTGAACAGAGATAGATACTTCATAGATTCAATTTATTCGCACATGCCGTTCTTTCTACACATGCTCGTAATCATTTTCCGCGACGCGTGTCTACGTAAAACCGTTCCCGGATCCAATCAGCTCAGCATTAGAGAAACGCATCTGCAGAATCTGATTTCGCGCCATAAGGTGAAGCCTCGTCTCATCTGCTAATCCATTAGCTACCTCGCGTTCCATATTTAATTCAACCCCCTCCCTCACCTCCCAGCAATTGTCCGCGCCATCCGTGCACATGTCGCTGCCCCACGAACGTATAAAATTTGATAAATTGCACCGCCAACATGTGAACTACCCTCTTAGCTTAAACGGTGCGTATTCCGTAGCCCTTATCGTGTCACAGTCCAACTTCATCTTTATCCATCTGTCTATAGTGATGCTTTTGGGTTGGTCAACAGAAATATAAGTTATCATCGTTTAGTCAGCGTTGAACCCAAAGAGTCGTATGAATATTGGCAAAGATTGTATTCTAACACGAAGAAGTAAGGAAGAATATTACTTGGTGGCAGTATCGAAGGATAATTGTAGGGCTTGACGGGTGGAATGGCAAATGCACTTTACTGAATGCCCGTGCAGTAACTGATTTCGAGGGACGGTAGGTAGGATAATGCAGATGTTCGTCGGAGGGACGCTGGAGGTAGCCCATCGCCCTTCAGACGTTTCCAACCCTAATATTGATGACAGGAGTTATCCCGCTTAACGTTTTCAATTAATATAAATGCGTCACAGACGTGCTTATCTTCCATTTATACAATTACGGGACTGAATTGAATTTTTGCGTTATCGATCATCTCCGAAAAAATAAATGGCGACGTAGGCGAACACTTTTGTTTTACAACCTCAAGATAAAATTACGGGAACCGCTATCCAATTTGGATGATAAAAATAAAATTCCAAACTTCGCTCACTCGTTTACAGTTGGAAATGAATAAAAACGATCCATCAATTCCGAATCGCACGAGCGCACGGCAAAACTTTCACCGGATCAAAATCGATATGAAATTAGCTAATGGAAACTTGATAGCCAACAAAAACTGAATCCCCACAAGCCCCCGTGAGCGCATTCGCGACAATAAATCTCTGCATTGTCCCTTTCGCCGACAGATGGCGCATTAAACCACCCTCCGATCCAGGTAACCTTATACTGCAACGGGTGAAACAGCATAATAAGCGCTGGATAGATTGGGGTAACATTTTATTACGTTTAAATGGGAGCGATGTAAGCGCTGGACGGGTGGCAGGTAACTGCATTAGACACGTACAATAGAATATTCAATTATGGTAATGCGAGGTGCTCGGGACATGTGGGCGATTGTGCGCGTGTCCGCCGCCATTTTTGTTCGTTGGTGCGTTTAAAGTTTCGGGATTACGTCGCCTGTTTGAATCGTAACGGTCGGATTATGGGCGCATTCGGCGTTACTTAAACAGCTATTTAAAAGAATAAAGTAATGTTAAAATAGGGTTGGGTAGAATTGTTTATATCATACTACTTGTTTATGTACATGTATGTCCATGCACCTATGTCTATATACCTATTAGTGAAGTTTTTTTTCTACCTCTCATCAATGTGTGTATAATAATACAATATCTATTGCCAAAGAAGGAGCTGAGTCAACCACACATCTTATAACTTTTACACACTTTTAAATTAAATATATGTGAATATTAAATGACATAAAAGTG
>DWGW01001432.1:0-11372 GCA_018247775.1 Udranomia orcinus
AATTTGTGTTTTAAAAAAGGTTTTTTTTTTGTCACAAAATCATAAAATAATGACACAAATTTATCAAATTAACATGCAGAGATATTTCTCACAAAGACAAGATGTCTCCATGTCGCTGACACAAAAACGTGTGATAGCAGAAAAAACTATCAGCACACACTCGCAGTTAATTTAGGCGAATATGCAAATGTCTTACGTGACCATTTTGCGAAGGGGCGTCGAAAAAAAACAAAGGCACAAGACCGGCCAAACCCTTCGAGTAATTGCCAGAATTAAAAAGTAAAAATGGAAAAAAACAAATTTGCATGGGACGCCGTCGCGTTTTTTCGCGTATGGAAATTATATTTTTTGGTCTTGCTTCCGAGATGATGAGAAAGAGTTTTTTTCAGCGTTCCTATGAGCTCTTTGTTTAGTCGGGTTAATCGCTGTCTGTCTTGGTTTCAAGTAATAATAGTAGTTGTGAGACGCTTATGGAGTTTCTTATATCGATTCGGCTCGATAGAGACTTACTTTAATTTAGTTTAAGACTAACTTAAATTAAGTTACCGAGGGTAACTAAATGACATTCAAAAGTGATAACATGATGATTGTTGTATGGATATACAAAATACTGTTTTGGTTTATTTGATTGAATTAGGGACAAATTGCCTTATTTGCATGTTTAATGATTAACATTTGAGTTACGAAAATAAGTTTTGTTTTTTCATTTATATATTTAACTATTTCTGCACACACATTGAAACTCAATACTGACATTATATTAGAATTGAGTGCATAATAAGAGGTTCAAATCTTTTTTACTTATTATGAAAAATTTCTGGTGTTAACATACTATTCTTATTTTTATTAAGACACATTTTTTTTGGACTACAGGTGGTGACGATGTTCAGCAACTTTGCGATGCGGGTGAAGAAGAATTCTTGGAGATCATGGCTCTAGTCGGCATGGCTTCCAAGCCCCTTCACGTACGACGTCTACAAAAGGCGCTCCAAGAATGGGTCAACAACCCGGCCCTATTCCAAATACCGATCGTCCCCAACATTTGTCCCTCAGAGAATCCTTTTATCCAATGTAACCAAAGACTCCTCAACATGCCGCCTTCAATACCTAATGTACTCCCTCGGACAGTAGCCTCACCAGATAACAATAGACCAATGTACAGCCCGTCCCCAGGTGCACCCGAAAATAGTTGTGGGTCCAACGCTTCGGCACCCAACGCCAGTCCTGTACATAGTCAAGCGAATACCTTCACCAAAATCATGTTACCCTCGTCTCCTGCACCCGCCACGCCCGTTACATCTACGGCGAGGTCGTTCTCACCTCAAAGTGCATGTCCCCCAGCCTCCTCTGGATCTAGTCCTAGCTCAGTCACATCGCCCGTCCAGCTCACACCAGTTCTCTTGGACATTCATGTACAAAAGCTAGCGGCCGCAGCCGAGAAGCTCAGTAA
This sequence comes from Udranomia orcinus, assembly GCA_018247775.1. NCBI lineage: Eukaryota > Metazoa > Arthropoda > Insecta > Lepidoptera > Hesperiidae > Udranomia > Udranomia orcinus. Next base: position 1,451 of record DWGW01001432.1, read on the forward strand.
ACATTTACCACAACTGGAGCCAAAGCCACAGAACACGAAAAAGAAGATGTGTAAAGACCTGGAATTGGTTATGATGATGCCAGAATCAGATCCGAGGAGGATGGAAGAGATAAGGAAATATGCGGCGATTTATGGCAGGTTTGACTGCAAGAGGAAGCCTGAAAAGCCGCTAACGTTACATGAGGTAAATAATTTTAAAATTAACACGATTATTATGTAGTACGTAGTAAATTATTCCGACCTGCTATTTATCGTTGCCTAGTTTTTAGTTAATACGTTTTTTATTTTCTTAAAGCAATAAATAAAGAAATGACATATTGCTGGTCGATTTCCGTAAGAGGTATAAGTAGAATAAGTATTTCCATCAGATAGTCAGCTGTTCCGTGTATGTTCCCAGGTGATGGTGAATGAAGCAGCGGCGCAGATGTGTCGGTGCGTGCCGGCGCTGCTGACGCGGCGCGACGAGCTATTCCCGCTCGCGAGGCAACTCGTGCGACGGGCTGGCTTGCACTACTCCAAGCACGGGTATGTACAATTGATAGTAACTACAGCTGCACTCTAAGACGTTTAGTTATTACTTAATATGTCATATTTTGTATAAATACGGTTTGACGGGTACGATAAGCCGAATAATTGATAACCTACGGCCGCGCTCAGAGACGCGCTTAAAATGTCATTTTGTATACATTTGCGACAATTACACTAATAGGTAGATCATTGATCTTGTAAAATGCAAATTTTTACGTTGCCATGCGAGAGAAAAGCTCAGATCGAAATGGATCGCAGTTGTAACAATATATTTATTTTTAACAAATAAAATGACGAACGTGCAACAGAAAACATTTGATTTCTAGAAGTAATAGAATAGGAGTAGAAGTAACCAGGAATAAGTCATTAACAATGACATTTTTGTCATACTGACAACCAATAATGAGCCATGACCAAATCGTTAACAAGATCCTATTATACTTTCCAGTCTGCCACCCACGACGTCGGCTGACGACCGGGACCGTGACGAGGACGAGACGCCCAGCAAGCGGCCGCGGCAGGTCGCCACAACACACGTAGACTTAACTGACCTAGCTGACTAGATAGCTATATAGATCTAACCTGGGCGTACTATGGTCTAACTGGTTAAAACCCTTACTAGTCTGGTTTCAGACTAGTCTGGCTCACATATCATACATACATCTAACTGGACGTAAAACACTAGTATGTTTAGAACTAAAACCCTCTAATTGGGAACCGATTAGATAGCGAACATAATAGAATTTAATTTGGGCGTACTATGGTCTAACGGCACAAAACCTCTAGAGAATATAGACTTACTAGAATCAAACTACCTGCAACTTACGGTGGAACACACTCCAATAAAATCTAACATATAACTCTTGAGACTATAATCCCCTAACCTTCTAGGAATTATCATAATTTACTGAAATTATATCTATTATTAGAGTTTAATTTATTATACTAATTCTATTTTATAATCACAAATAGTCGTAGTTCTTTTTAATGTTATTTAAAAAATACGATTGCAAAATATAGTTTCTGTGCTCAAGTGTGTGTGTGTACAAGAAATTTACATCATCACCGTGAAGTGTTTGGTTAGGGTTATATGTTTATAGAATGGTTCAATAAAGCCGGTATAACTAAAGCATAAAGTTAATCTATTGCTTCGCTCACGATCAATAGACCTGAGAAACATTTTGTAGGAGCGAAATGCTAAAGAGACTGGAAACATTAGGTGTAAATAGTCTCATATTGGAAAATGACATTTTAGGACTAACACTGTCCACATTTTTTCCAGTCAAATTGGAAAGTACTTCCAGTTCTAGCAGAGCTACTTTAAGCTAGTTTCATCTAACCACACCTCACATCAATCTAACAAGATATGGGTGCTGCTATAATATGTATAGTATAGGGCGATAGTGATGCCAATAAGCAATAATTAGTTTCAATTAATAGTTGTATGATAAATTATCTTGTCGTAAGTTAAAGTAGAGTAGTTAATAATAATAAAGTGAACGTTAAATGTAAATATGGGTTGTAAAATTAAATTAATAAACTAAACATTAATATATATTGTAATGAATGAAGTTTTTTCTTTGAATTAATAGGATTTACTGTAAATAAGTTCGTAGCGGTATATAATAATTTGATTCGAATAAAAACAAATGGAACAAATGTGATTCCCTGGGAGACCCATAACTGTTAGTTATGTTTCATTCTAATACTTTGGAGATTTGGGATTAATTTGGATTTTCTGTAATTCGGCTATATTTTATCTTTTATTTACTTATTTTAGATACTTTATTTCTTTTGCTGCAGCAAAGGTGAGCATGTCAATGTCAAACGCTTTATTTAAATACTTTATTTGCACTTTCTTACTTGTAGTCTCAATTCGCTAGATTTACGGGTATGGCTTCTTGCAACGGTGAGTAGAAATATCTTTGTTTTAATTTCTTCAGTAGGTATATTATAAATCTAAACGCATGCATGTATTTCAAATGTTTATGTTGCAAACATATAGATATAATAGTATACCTTCAACCTACTTTTCAATAAGGAACGTATGTATAATTTTAGATTGAATATTTTTGATTTAAAGATTTACTTATATTTAAAGAAATAATCTCTTAATAAAAAATATCACTTGTGGCTATTTGTAGTTGGCAAATAACACTACCACTTCTATTGTTTACATTATATGAATAAAAAGAAAAAGTATTGAATGTATATAAAATTGTCATGAAAATTAATAGCCTCGTAATTCATATCTGTTTCGCTTTACAGGACGTTGAGGATGGCAATGGTGTCCGAGCCAGTCCTGATACTGCCAGGGGTACTTCCAATCACAGGTATCCCATTATTAGTATTTTATATGATATGATTTGAAGAGAAGATTATGGTAAGCGAGAAATACTTAACCCAGGCCTTCCAACTTCCTCACGGGTGGAAACGAATCTATAGTCGATAATTCAGCAATAACTATACCTAAGACATCAATTCCAATTAGAATAGTTGTAACAAAAGTTGTCTAGATCGAAATGACAAGACATTTCCATTTGGATTTTAATCTTACTTCTATTTATTTATTATTTATTTCGCCACGAAAAAATTTAGTGAAATTTTCAGTTTCCGAGATTGCTATAAGTTATGCATTGGTAACAAAACCTCGTAGCTCGTTAGTTTCGTCCATTTTATAATAAGCTCTCATTCTGCTTTCCAGCTGGTGGGGTATGAAGACTGAAAGCGATGACGCCGATTCCAGGTGTTCTTATTCCAGCACTAGTACACCACCACCCGTAAGTTGTATTTAAACAATATTCAAGTAATTTTAGGTCGCAGAAGCTTAAGCTAACAGAAGTATTTTTATTTTTATTTTTATTTATTAACCTAAATACTTTCACATTACACCTGTGAAAACTGATGTTTACGATTAATTTATTAGACTTTTCTTCTTTTTTATGTGATATCGTTCGGATACTGAAGCCAACCTTCAGACTTGACACTCCTCAAAATATGAAGGGGTCTGCCTGCAGCTCAAGATAAGCCAGCTAAACCGTCTAAAGCAAAAGTGTTTAAGTGTTAATAAAAGAAAAATATGCTATTCATTATAATGTGTAAAATTTATTTTTCAGGATACAGAGGAATCCAGGCCTCAGGTGGTAGCAGCGCGGGGGGACAGCATTATCGCGGTGGCTAACCCCGCGCTACAGCCACCGCCGCACCCCGCCAGGAACCACTCTAACTGACCAGCGCCCTCTAGTGACGAACTTGTATACCAGCTTGGTGATTGGTTATAGCGTCATCTAGTGCATCGATAGTGTATTAGGCCGTGTGAGCTAGCGCCATCTTGTGTGAATGATTCTTTCATAATCCATTCTACATTATGTGAATTATTTGTAACAATTTCGAATTTCAAATTTCGTATGAAGTTTTCAGCATTATTTGCCAAAATTGTTGAAATTTAGGGAACGTATGTAATCTTTAAATGAAATAAATTACAAAAATCATGTAATTTAAAATGTCTATATTCCAAATTATAAATTGAAGGTCTAATAGCAGTTCAATTTATAAAATCCAAACACTTCTAAAACATCAAGACAAAGCTGTTCTTTCGGAAAAATTAAAGTTGCATCGTGTAATTTCTTCATTCACAGTTGTCCCTTAGTTTCAGTCAAGTTTCTGAGTGTTGTTCATAGCACGACAAAGATAAGGCTAATTTGGACTTTAAGCAATACTTGTTGCGATACTTCTTTAACATAAGCCAAGATTATTCTAAGTACACAATACAATCAATATGGGTTGCCATAGTTATTTTTTATTCAAAGGGTATACATAATTGCTTGTATCTAAACAATTATGTGCTTTGCTCTCTTTTTGTAAAAGTTTTGTCTTCATGTTTTAGATGTTTTTGGCATGTCCTATATTTAAAGAAACGTCGTTGCACCATGCACATACTGGGCGATGCCAAAAGTCTATTACGCAGGAAATGCGTATTTCTCTATGAAAAAATAATTCCGACGGTTGTAATATAATCTTACCTATTATAGTATAATAAATTTTAATATTCAAAGGACAACGAATATAATGTAAACATTCCACCAATTAATCTAAGAAAAATGTAAATATTTCTAGCCTATTTTAGCTTAAGTTGAGAAAAGCCATAACTTGCCTTAGTCATATTATATGTAAGTTGACAAAAAAGCAAATCATAAATAATAATCACAAAGACCATAGACAATTATTAATGTCTGTATTTTTTTGCACAAAAATGTAAGTACTAGAACTAAATATTTAATCGATGTATGAGATGTAAGTCTTTCTGATTGTTTAACTGTCTGTATTTATATTTTCTGACGACTCTAATAGATTTTTTCTTAGTGTTAAAATCGAAGATAAAAAAAAACATAATTAATGTAGCCAGGGTACTATTTTTCTACTCTATTTTAACAAATCTTTACGAGACGGATCTATGTTAATAAGAAACAAATAGCTCTTTATAACTTCGACGATGAACAGCGTACAGTGAAGTTAACATTTTGATTCTACCTATTTAATTTTTTTAGTGAGAATTTGAATGACATTTTATCTAACATCGAAAAAGGTGCCCTTTAAATACGTTCTAAAATATATCTATAGTTTACGTTGATGTATTTTTTTGTTCTCCGACGCGGCCATATTGTTGTATGTAGCTATATCATATACTTTGGCGCCATATCGTATGTCACGTTCGTTGACGCCTACACTGGACAAACTAAAGACAGATCTAAGGACGTATAAAGAACGTATATTATAAAGCCGTGGTGTAAACAATTAGTATGAATCAATAAAGCTAGCTTTTCAGTGCCTGTTTTAAATCCATAATCAGACAAACATGGAGAGTCGCATCTTGTAAATACATAAATACAGACTCGTCTTCCCGTGATCTCATTACCCATCGCCATCGTTAGGTAAATCGTGGTCAGCTGTCTATATAATTTTCATTTGGAAAATTGACTACGGTGTTTTAAAAATAATTAAGATTTACAAATAGAATAGACTGAAATACATTAAATTGAGTAAACACATCTGTATTGATTGGCGCCGAAAATCGTAGATAAACCACATTCGCTTGTCTATGATTTGACTTGATTACGCGGAAGCCAGATGTAACGGTAATTTGTTTATAAAAAAAACTCTTTATGGCCTTAGATTTGAAACACATGTTTTACAATATAGTCGCGTCCTTACAGAACAAGATGGAATCAATGATGTTTTATATTGCGTTGTTTACGTTTTACAACACGGCGTCATTATTTGTTATTAATTAACTTGCGAGAGAAACTCCATTAGAGTCGTCAGATGCGTCTATAAATAATTGTAAATATAATTTGTACACTTTAGCCACACGTTGTGTTGGTTGGCGAAGGAAAATGTTATACAGAATGTTACAAATTATACTCTTCTCTCAAATGTTTAATAAAATATATATTTTACAGTTTATACATATTTTATTATGGATTTCGATAACAAAAAAAACACTAAAATAATTGAGATTGTCCATATTAAGTACTAGTTCAGTTGAGTTAAGTTGTGTGTCCACCTGACATTAGTAAGCATACACCTTGGCGCTTATTATACATTGTTTAACCCCATATTTTACACACTGTTTTATATGTTTTACATAACATTCCATAAACATTCAGACATAAAATATTATTACATACATGTGTTTTAACTATAAATACAAGGTATTTATACACTATTATTATATTTATCGTTTTTATAAAAATATCGAAATTAATTATCGATAATCGTTTACTTTCGCCAACCAAACGATTGATCCTTAAGGATATTGAGCCATATTGTATATTTAATGTATAAAATATTATATTTAAATTAAAATTGCCCGTAATTTTAATGTGTTGTTTTATTTCTGATTAAAGCATCTGCTCTCTTGACTCCACTATCAGTAGGTGGTAGCGGCAGTCGGACTCACGCGACAATTACGAAGCAAAATATTGTTTTTATTAAATGGTGATAGCAAATAAGTATGCGTTGCACCTGAGTATAAGTGGTCACTGCTAGTCATAGATATTTGTAATAAATCTTCGACAGGATTGAAATCGACTCTGAGCTTTAAATGAATGCGATGCTACCCCTAAGAATCAATTTAAAACCCCACGTTCGTGCAGTAGACTCATGCCATACAACACTCTTCGAACCAAACACAGCAATCCCAATGCCTTGGGAACCATTATCCTTTAAAAGTGTGAAAACAATACGAAAAATAAGCGTTAAAACGTATTTCATCATTATAAATGTGACGAAACAGTCCCGAAGAATACATTTACGGAAAAATAACCGCAGTAAGTAAAAAGTGTATTTTAAGTAAGTCATTAGTTTTATATGTCTGGGGATGTAGTATGCGTTTATGCTAGGCTAATGACTTCATATAATAAAACAGAACAATAGTACGTTAGAACAACAAACATAAAACACTGGAAAGGAAACCATTAGCAGAATGGAGAATTAAGATTTTAAACATTACTAGATACTGTAACTGTAATTCGTATCTTTGTCCGCCTCTGTTATACTTTTTCAATAAAAGTACCTACATGAATATATAAAGTGAATAAAAAATTTAAATCGAATCGAAAAAATCCAGGCACAGATGTACCAAAAACCATCCAGTTCTCATTAATATAAAAAGTATCTAAATTGGTAAAATTGTTAGAAAGACAAAAAGGGTCACTGTAACGTGGGCTGCACAGGTCACCGGTCCCTTCCCATAACCGGAAGACCTAAAGATAAAGCATATTCCGCCAAGCTGCCTCTATGCGGTTGGCAGAAGAGTTATTTTCTGTCGAACCCTTTGGACTTTAACTCACCTGTGTATAACAGTTAGTACCAACTAACGTGTCCTCCGGAGCATGAAAGCGCGCTTGAAAATATCACATCGGTTAGAGTCATTCGTAACTAACGGCGCCCAACGTTGCCTAACTTAGATCGAGTGCGCTTACTTAACAAATACTAGCATGTACTCGTAATTAGCAAGCAATTACAAATAAAAAATGGCGTCAAACTAAAGTCATTACTTTTATGACTCCAACGTTGTACGTTTATGAGCCGGATGTACCTAGTACCTGGTAAACAATTAAGTAGGTATTCGCTGCAAACGGTACTTACTTCAGTACTTATAATACTTTATATAACACTAACTTATGTGCAATCTTAAAATGTACCCCTGGAATCTTCTGCAAACGTAGTACTTTATAAACAGGAATACACGAGGGCATATACGAATACATTTTAGGATTTAGATGCTCACTAATACCCCTGTTTTACCATTTCATGGGTTGAATTTGCACAAATTTTATTTGAAGTTCAGCTCTGTTTATGCAAGCAACCCGAGCCGCGGGAAGTTGTGAGTAATAAAGATAGGAAGATTATTTTATGAATGGAAATGAAATCGGCAAGTGAAAGGTCCTGCAAGGCCACCCTAATTAGGACAAGGCGGTCGATTCATCGTTCTGTTATTTGATAGGAGATGAATAACTGGGGTTACTTACGCACTCTAATGATATTATAACATTGTGCAATAGTTTAATTAAAAGGAATAAACAGAGCAATGAACTTATCCATGAAATAAGGAATTCTTTATTTTAATTAATTTTGTCATGCACCCTTTATGAAGATCAAAAGGTGCATGGATCTGTTTTAATAAATACATACACTGAAAACAATGAATTTGCTCAAATATATATTCAAATTTACTAGCACATCAACTACAATACTAGTATTTTTTGTAAACCCCTCCAGCTAAAATCAAAGGCTTGCGTTAGGAATGTTCCCGTCAATAGTGATGTCAGTATATTGTCTCTCATACTGTGGGAAGAATACATGATTTAGTGTCTACAGCGACCTATTAGAGACCGAAGGGTTCTGAAGAGTGGTTCGAAATCAGTTGAGTTATCCCGAAACACTACACATGGATTGAGCTTTCTGGAAAACGTATCTGTGCGTACGACCTGGGTGCTTATTTTTAGCTACAAATCAAGACATATTGTATCAACGTCGGTATATAAATATGTAACTAATAACCGCAACCCGTAAGGTAACTTTGAACAAATGTATCAATCAACTTGTAGGAAACGATAAATCATTTATGTAGTTCCGTTTTCTTTCCCACGTTTAAGAATGGACAATGTGGTGACGATTAAGTGCACAGGGTCAGAGCTGATGTCGTTGGCAGAACCGTGTGAGATTTTCCGACCACTTCCTGCATTTTCCAAATAATCAAGGACTAAACTATAAAACCGAGAGTAATAATTAGGATGATATAAGAACGCGTATTGATAAACACATACCAAGTCATTTGCTATGACCAAAATCTGTTATACCAAGAAGTAGCAAAAAAAGTATTTAAAATATATATAAAATATAGTAAATAAGTATAATAATACTTAATCGTAGTTTAAAGCTAGCATATGTAGAAGTAAAAAAATATTTAAGACATATAGCATAAATACGCAAACAACTTTAAATAAGTAACTTTACATTATACGAGTATATTATAGTATCATATACTAAAACATTCAGTATGTAATAATAACTATAGAATAGAATATAGAATGTATAAAGTAAAAAAAATAATACTTATATTTTCACAAGGCAACCTTGATTACATAGTAATAGCGATATGATATAGCTGTCAAACTAGTGTCTATGAATGCGACAGATATACTTGGCCTCAAACTAAGTCATATATCTCACACGCTAACACAAACATTTAGTTTTAGAGTAGGTATGAGGTTTCAGTAAATATGTCCATGAGATGACCACTAATAAGTTCCTATTTGGCTGAATCATGATTTGTCACCTGATTTATATGTTCTTCGCGTGATTATAAATATTCACTAAGTCCTAATTTATATTAAAATATGTTTAATTGTATTGTATCGTTAGATTTTAAGTTTTTGATCGGTTTAAAGGACTAAAGTCAAAATTTGAGTAATTTTAACTGATCGATTCATCTCATCATCTCATACTATAATGTATCATCATAACATACATTGATGCACATACAGTGTATCAATGTGCAAGTTGATGGTAAATGCGCACGCCTCGGTAATGCCTGATGGTAAATGTGCGTCTCTCCGAAGGCGTTTCAACTTCGACCTCAGGAGTAACAACGCATAGTAGTCGACTTAAGAAATAACTTCGTATCGGTTCCTTACAGATGTCCATGGGCAACAGATCACCATCCACAATCTTACCATCAATTGGACCGCATGTTCGTTTGCTACCTCAAAATTATAAAAAAACGTTCTTATAATTAGGTAAATAAAAGTATATGAGGCCTATAAAATCAAAGGCAGCTAAACGCCTTAATGTCATAAAATGAGTTTTAAGCTATTTTATTTTTACTTTG
>DWGW01001433.1:0-11369 GCA_018247775.1 Udranomia orcinus
ACCGAGTAGGTAAGCAGTGGAGGAGAGAATTCTTCCATAAACTCATACTATATAGATATATTATTTTTGTAGCAAACTGGATGCTGTTATTTGATCTTGGATTTTATTGATATGAAGGTCTACAATTACTTACACAGTACTCGATACGTTATGAGTACTTAATAGAAATTTACCAAACAAGTAGATAGCATAGCTTACCTTTGGGCACACCGAGGCGCAGCTGCTCCTTCTCCCAGGAGGCGAAGGTAGCCTTCAGCGCCTCGGCCATCTTCTTGTTGGTGCCGGGCGTGAGCGGCGGCACCTGCGACGGAATGTCTGCAACAAAGGAATTATGCGTTATAAATCTTTAATATCTTATTAGGGTTAATTTCAGCGATTAAAATATCCACTCCAGATATACTTTTGGTCGATTTGAGATTTCGTGTACAAACGCGAGGTTCTTTGAAACACATATTTAAGGATTTCATAAGGCACTCGATACTTGACAGAGCAAACGTTGTTTATAAATTATACATGAACATTATTTAAATCTTGTGTCACATTATATGTTTGTGCATTACAGATTAGTAAGAACTATTTCATAATTGTAGCGCCGAACAGACGCTGCGGATGACCAAATAAATATACAATGTAGTGAAGAATAATTAACATACGGTACATATACACAGCGTTGCTATTACAATCAGAACACAATTTGATCCATCCGCCATCATTACCGGTGGCATAAATTAGCTCTGTTATATTAAAGCATACTCGAGTGACAGAGAGAGCTTCGCGGTCCCATCTAATCAAAAGTAAGTCTCATCAGACGATGATTATCTACGGATTAATTACTTCATCTACAGTATTTATGCTCGCGACGTATTGGAGAACAAATTAATAGTTGATTTCTTTCGAAGCCGATGGGTTCGAATAAAATAAATCAGAGATAAACAAGCAAGATTACATCGTCTGTACTTTAGTATGGAGGCTTCATTCATAAGAGCGGCTGGTTTGGTGCGTACGTGTGTGTGCGTGCGTGTGTGTGCCGCACACCTGCCGACCAGTTTTGAGATGTTGAGATTTGTGCTGCTCTCCCACGGTCGCTGCCCGCTCAGATCTGCTCTAGCTAAAGCCTCCTGATATCGTTTTAATATTACTTCGCTTGCCTAGCTAAGGAAATGTGGAAAGTGGCTCTATATGTAGGTGTTATAGATTGATTTCATTGATAACGTTTCAGGGTATAATTGTCAGTACGGTCTCTAGTATTTATTTCTTTATTATTTATAATGTTTGTCTTTGTGTGTAATGTGTAATTGCAGTGCAAATTGTTTTTTTTTTATAATAGGTTATAACATTTACAGTAAACAGTTTTTGATTATTTATGTAGAAAGGTACATCTACTTCTTATAATCTAGATCGTTACTACACAATCTTGTTCTAAGAGAAACTTTAGCGCGTCAAACCCATTTGGACGTCACATAAATCGTAAATTTGAACTTTATTACGTTAATTTGCAATTCAGATAAGGAAGGATAATATGTATAGAGAATGACTTGACGAGACATTGACCTAGGAGTTATGAAAAGAAATGAATATTTTAAATCTCTATTAATCGGAGTTTATACGAGGATGTGGCAATGTCGGGTGTAATTACATTAATTTGTGTATGACATCATTTTACACTTAAATCCTATAATTGCAATTAATTCAAATAAATTTAAGATCAGATTGTTTCGGTACCTAGTTTTAGTGCCTCCCTTCTTTACAATGTGTTTCCGATCTTCTAGTTTTGTTTTAAGACCAATCGCGCCTTGAAGTTAGACGAGATAGAATTCAAATTTATAATGAATCCAGCTAATCAAAATTCCATATTGCTAATAGATTAAATTTCAAGCTACACCTAGAAAAGGATTAGACATACGGAGAGAACGCGAACTAAGAGAATAGGACATTTGTTACGCGAAACACACCCGGTTATTAAGGTCTCTACAGAACTGGCCCCGCCATATCAACACGCATTGGAATAACCAGAATCGGTGCATGGCTTGCGCATTAACTTAGGTGTGAGATGCGAAGGCTCATAACTGATCGGCGAAGGTGAGTTGCGGCGGTTGCGAATTGCGGAGACATTAATTGCATTGAGCCTGCTGCATTGTGATTTACTCGCTACAGCGGGCAGCTGCACTTGACTCACAATGTGTGCGAAGCTTAGGCTGGCATCAGACTAACGACACCGATAAAGTTACATGTATTGAACATGTATTGAAAGTCATTTGGATAGCATGAATGTAGGCTTCGATGTCGATATGGATTTTCTTAATTGTCTCGAGAAATCTGCCAATACTTAAGCAGCTAAATAAAGAGTAGAAAATGTATTAAGCAAACATAAGCTTTCAAATAAATATAAAAAATCCACAGAAATATATCGGGAAGCAAATCATATTTAGACATGTAATAAATATCTATTGTTTTATACTCATACCTACGTACCAAGTGTCTTATATGAAAACTATACAAGATCAAGTAGTAAAAAGCACGGAAAATCAAGATTGATTTCCAATACCAAAAACTGAAGAATAAAATGACTTGTTAAGTTTTTAATTTTTTTACTCTATAAATAGTTGTAGATATATAAACGAACGACAATCGCGAAAAAGTACGTAGACTCTTACCCTCTGTTCGTAGACTTATTTACAGTAAACGCACAATAATTCGATCGCAACAATATCTTTCGCACTGAGTTATTGTGGCCAGTGCATTGTTATTGTAATGATCAGGATTCATCCTTGTATGTGAAAAAAAGAGAAAGTGGAAATTGAAAAAAAAAACATGATTAAAATTAGGTTTTTGCCGAGTCATCACAATTGTTAACGACGATAATGTAAATATTCTTTTCTACAGTAAACAATAAAGATACCATTAATAACTCTTAATACTAAAAATGGTTTTATGTTCATATAACCTAATTAGCTGTCTAAGAAAACAAAGAAAATATAGTCACTAGTGATCCTGTAATAAATATATTCTAGTAATACTCTGCAACTAACCAAATAGAGAAGTGATGTATTGTTTTAACTACGAGGTACTAAAAAACTGCTACTTTTTATCGGCCGAAGTCGAACCCAAAGTAACTTACTTACTCCACAACCATCTTCAATGCATTATTAAAAGCAAAACGTATTTTGCAACATGCTAATTGAATTATCTTTAAGTTGGTACTTCATTAATGCAAGGAATCTCGACGTGCCTTTGTAACTTCACCGAGATACACAGCTAAGACATTTGTAGGATTTTTTATCCTTATTCAAGTAGCCATTGTCTCGTATGAGATAATCGTAAAGATCCAGTCACTGCATCACACACCTGCGCGGTTGTACATGAGAATTGTACTCGTATGTATATTAATTAGATTGTAAGATACTAAGTTGACTGGACGCAAGAATGAGGATTCTGTACGACTATAGGTACATGTAATGCGAGGATTTTTATAGCACTGAGTCTATATACTATGTGATGATATTTTACTTTACGCATTGATAATTCTACATCTCATTATAATTGTCAATTATGCATACTTATTAGTTAAAACTGTTTCTTTTAAACTCTTAAATCTATATTTCTATATGCCTTAAGATTACAGGAGCCAAATATTATCCTAACCTATCCTTGTCACTAACAACCTAGAAAAATAATCAAAAATTCATCAAATTTAACATCATTAAAACGACATTACACCTACATACATAGGTATGTTCCTTGAATTTGGCAAAAACAAGTGGCGAGACTTCCGCATCCTTAATTAAAATAATAAGAGCGAGTGATTTGGGCTTAATTGTCGCATATGGTTTCCGTTGCAGTCCAGCGGATAGTCTATCTGCACAAAGTATTCGTGTAATTATCCGTATCATGGTGAAAAACATTGGCAAGTGACAGGTGGAGAGATTTAATGCAAGACATTATTGTACACGTGTTTCCTCGTTTTTATTTGGCAGCGGACTCTACAATGTTTTTATTACTATTAATTATTTCCGTAGTATTAAAACGATGATCGCTGTTTTAATGTGCCTACAATAAAACCAAACTATTTAGAGAAAAGGGCATGTATGTGTCCCTCGTATGATTACAATTCCACACAAGAAATTCAGAAATCCTTTATTTTTTTAATTATAACGCTATCTCAAGAAGTAATATTTTATTCGTTATAAAGAATGGTATATTGAAAAAGGGATTATTTTTAATGTGAACACTATGTATAAGAAAAAAAAATTTCTTATTGTCATTTGCGTGTACCGTTTACTACCACTACCTGTTGCCTATCTTCGGCTTTACTTACTATAAAGATACCTTAGGGTAAAAGCATAAGCAGATTGTTGTTTAAAATTTATCGCTTTATTTGTGAGAGCAAACCGAAGCACGTGTCCACGTTATGAGAAGGCATCAATGAGATAAAGGCAGTAGAACTTTTTGCTGCCTCATCCGTCATCTCATCATTACGTAATGACGATGCTATCGCTCTTACGCTTTTCAATCTTTTTAAAACCGTAAAGTGCTATTTAATGATCTATACTCATTTATCAAGATAGGAAGAGTCTATCATCTATTTTGTAGTTTGTTAAGGCGGAGTAAAGTAAAGTACTATTGGAATACCGATTAGGTCTAAATGTAGTACTTTTTTGAGGCCAATTCAGATCTTCAGGTGAAACCTGAATGAATCTGTAGAAATCAAATTTGCGTATTCAACGACTGTCATAATTACATCAGCAGGTCTGTGTTATTTGTTACTCTCAATGAAATCACTTAATGTCTTAAATATGTTTGGGTTTGTTGCAATAATATTAAGGAGCCCATATGGCATAATGGCTTACAATTTAATCTGATGATATTTTTTCGGCTCATATTTATCTCATATGCTTGGCTAATATTGGTATTATCTTTGCCATGAATTGAATTAAATTCTCGACGCTGTGGAGTAGACGCAAGTGCCGAGGGTTTAAATATACATGATTGGAGTGAGCCGAATTGTGAATAGCGTAGATAACGGCACAATGGGCAGGAGATGCGCACTGCCGAGCGCCTCCAAATTACATCAACCTTGAGTTATTTGGGATTAATTAATGTCCTAGTAGGTGAAGGTGATATCATTCTGAGAGTAGACTCTATGTTCCAGATTTTCCTACAAGTGTAAGTTATAGATGTTACAATAACATGGTTTTCTTGTCAGTGTTTGGGATTAATTAGTGTTCTAGTAGGTGAAGGTGATATCATCCTGAATGTAGTCTTTGTTTCACACTTTCCCACAAGTGTAAATTACACTAAGATGGCAGTTGCAGCTTGCCGTTTCCTACAATAACGTGGTTTCTTTATCAGTATTTGGGGTTAAATAATGTCCTAGTAAGTGAAGCTAATATCATGTTGAAGGTTTACCTTTACTCCACTTTTTCCTATAAGTGTAAGTTACATTTAGATGCCAGTTACAGCTTGCCGTTCCCTACAGTAGGTACTGGATAGCGTAGTTTCTTTGTCAGTGTTTTTATTGCATCAATAGTGTAAGGCCAATTGCATGCTCTGGATCAGATATACTGCAGATAAGATGTCGTGTCAAGATAGTTCAAAGTTACCGATAGTTAACAAGCGCTTTACAAAGAAATATTATACTCACGGAATACGCTTGTAAATTGAGAGTTTCGAGCAACAGGTGGCAAATAGGGGTGGTTCTAGAGGGGAGCTTTTTACACACTTGTTGCGCTATGCAATTTATGTAAAATGACTATAAAATAAAATTGATGGCTTTATATTCGAGCGAGCAGCCCAAGCTGTTGTCTGAAAAGACTGTGGTCCGTATGTTGTTGGGATAGCAACGGCTGTGCGGTACACCTGACAAGCAGTTCGGCTGAGATAAGCCAGTGGAGCCAATGTGTATCGCCTTGAGCGACGAACAATACGCACGGCATACAGGAAAATAAACTATCTGTAGGGATAGTTCGATACATAGTTACCTCTGACATGGCCACCGGCTACAATGGCGACCCAGAACAAAAGCTCGGGCCATTTTTACCGTCTATTGTTCGTTTGAACTTGGTACGTCGATTGACGTGGTCGACGCGTGCGGTGTTTCGCATTCAAATCGCTGTCTGTTGCAACGTGGAGGGTGGTGCAGGTAATTGTTCGACTGTCGCGCCACCATCGTCGGAATACCATATAGTATAATAACGAATACAGTAGCGCCACTCCTGTGTTTGAGTTTGAAGCTCGCAGTCTTCAAGGCTCCATCTTAGGCCTAAGGATTCATTTCAAGCCCAAGTAGAGCTAAGCTAATAGAGTAAGATAAACTGTTTAATATGTATTCGGATAGTAGTATTGTATTGACTACAATTATTTCTGTTTCTATAAAGATCCGTATTATTTTAAAATGTCGATTGTTGCATTAATTTCGCTGCATTATCTTTTATTTCAACAAGTAGTCAAACTTTTATTTCAATAATTACTTACTATTATAACTATTTTGTAAAAACAGCTACATTCAGATTATTTCCAATGGTTTTTATCTTCTTAATTACACCAATAACGGTAACGGCCTCAAACATGAGTAATTGTAAAGCTTATCGTTTAAATATAATTAGAAAAAAATTAATTGATCGATCTTTCTAGGTTTTACGATTTAAGTGCCTTACTGTTGTAATTTACAAAATATGAATGAATAATTCCATGGTATTTGGTTGTAACTTGCAAATTGTGTCAGTTTAATTAATGCTAGTCAGCGCGTGAGTAAATTTTAATTATTGATCTACATGCTAGTTTAGATACTTGTTTGTATATGTATGTACAGCTCATTGTACGAGTACATATGTATGCCTACAATAAATTAATAAACTGTTATCTAAGTATATGTATAATAGCAAATAGAATATTGGCGGTGTTTTCACAAGATGGAAAAATAACCATAGAACCGTTATATCTTTTAAATAAATATACGCAATTTGTCTTGTAACCCAGGTTCAATAAACAAACCGATAAACCAAATCCTTGTATGGGATACGAAGATACTAAACTGACCTTCATTTGTGGATATATAACTTTAACCCCATGTATGGAATCCGAAGATACTAAGTTGACCTTCATTGGTGGATATATAGCTTAAACCGTGTGAAATAAACGTGTAATTCAGTTTCAAAAACTGATAATTTCTGCTCAAAACACCCCCGCTCACTCAACCGTGCAAGAGGGTATACCATAATGCGGTAAAAATGTTATTTTCAAACGGTCCTCTACGCACTGGCGTGGAAAATTACGCGAACAAAAGCTTTGCATAAATATAAAGTGCTTTTGGTAGTAGTGGTAACAAAGAACTTTAGTGTGTTGCATGTTTAATGAAAACAGTTCGTTTTAAGTAAACCTACACATCTTTAAAGGAAATAGCAAGAGTTCGATTGATGTCACGTGTATAACGTTGCTTTTTTGACAAATTAGAATACTTCATGTTATAATCGAATCACCACTGTCAAACACAATTATGCCTGAACGTAGCAGATGATTAGGTACTGCAGATATACCATTATTATTATTTGTTCTACCATAGTTATTTGCTCTTATTGTAAATATGGAAAATGAAAAGTTGAAGCTTTCAAAATTAGATACAGCGATGTTTAAATCTTAGTACATCGAGAAACATTTCAAATCGGACACAGATCTAGGAACTACCATTCAGAAACTCCGCGTTACAATGAGGATACTCGGCGTGTCTATTGTAATAGATAGGACAATAGCGACAGACGTATTAATCTTACGTAGATCAGTGGCTGATCACGAGTAGGCGAGAGACCTTTGCTCAATGACAGAGGCGGCGGGCGCATCATCTCATTGAGGCGCACCGGATGGGCCAATCAGCGGCGTGAATGGACGCCCCCGCGTGCACGCTGATGCTGCGCGTTATTAGCTCCCGTACTAGCTGCCTTCTTTGTTATATCCGTAAATTGTTACGGCTTTTTATGGCCCTCGAATGGACGTCACCGCGTCGAGGCTGATGCTGCGTTATTAGCTCCTTCTACATGCCTTCTTTGTTATATCTGTAAATTGTTGCTTTTATGGCCCTCGGAATGCGTGAGTCGTAAGTCGAGTAAGCTTGGACGTTGGTGGCTATTGTTTTGCTTGAGTTTTCGTTTGTTTAGTGTATTCTGGTTTGTGCTGCACTGCGTATTGTAGGTACGGCCTTCGATGAACCGATCCAATCTATACTCCTACAGCGTATGCTAAAAGAGTACATAGTACTAAGTGTGTACCTCGTGTATATACAGGTACTGTAAGCAAGTACTATCAATATTAGGGTTTGTATACCTCAATTATAATCCAATCATTAGACGTTCCAAAACGGCGCTAAACGACTGAGAACGGAAGCAAAGTTAGAGTGACCGGCTTGCTCATAAACCGTAGTCAACGGCTACTGTATACAAACATTAAGCTCTCAAGTTATGACGCTACAAGGTCTTCACTTTCAAGATCAGCAGAGCATAGGCGAGCATCATAATTGCGGTAATGATGGACCGCGGTTGCGCAACCGTTGCCCTAAGGTTCGCGCTGGACACGCGATGTTTCGAAACGGTTGTTCGCAACAGTACTTGAGTTATGAGTTCGTCGGTTGAGCCGTCTATGTCTCTATGTGTCTATGCGTCTTATAGATAAAATATTAGATTATTAGATCTGTGCGATACTTCAAAATCATAATGTAGAATGAATTTATTTATCTCAAATTTTCAAAACCGTGTCGGCTTTTATCTCCTGGTCTACTAAGGCCTGAGAATGCATTAAAAGCTAACCACTGATTAATGGAAATGTATATGGCGTTAATCGGGTGTATTCGTATACATTATACACAACTGTCTCTTCTCTTCATCTGTGGAATCAAGAAACAAAAGCATTAACTTGATTCCACGGACGGAAAAGTATCTACTAGTTCTAAACTATCGATCTACTAGTTGTAAACTACTCTTGTATCGTCACATTTCGCAAACGGCAAGCGTGTATCGGCGGTGTCCCTGCCAACGTTGATACGCATCAGAGGCGTGCGTTTTCATATTTTTCTTGCGGTCACGGAACGTTCACATTCAGGACAAGTGCAGGCGAAACCGAGAGCATTGCGTCACCGAGGATGATACATCGCTTTGCACAACCGACAATAGAGCTGTTGCGAATTCGATACGAATCCACCAAACCGATGCGAGTCGAACGCGATACACGACCATCCTTGCACGGACGATTCTTGTAAACTTACTATATTTTTTTAAGAGTAAATGTTCGCAGTATAAGACATTACTGACTGCTACCCATCTCAGTTAGTGATAGCTATTTTATTAAAGATTTTTTATTATACAATTGACATAGAGGATATATTTGTCCCATGCATTACTTTTTTATATTGACTAATTGTGAGCTACTTATCAAGAAAAGACATATAAGTGGGTATAATTAAGATGTATAATTGAGATGATTTAAAAGTGTCTTACCTTTTGGCTTATTGAAAGCTTTCATCATGACTTTGATTCCCATGCCTGCAATGGCTGCCGACGCCAGTATGCACTGCTGCGGGCTGGAGGTCGTAATTTGTACCAAAGAGTTCACCGAACACTACTTTATGTCCTTTTAGCACTGGTTTCACAATATTTACAAAGTTCTTGCAACAATGTATTCGAGTTCCTATTATTCACAACAATTAAACTAAACTTTAAATTAGATTAATAAATATCACACGGTTTTGACAAAGTCTCACTTCAGTCTAAACACTCTTCGCTGTTTTTCATTTTGTACAACTCTTTGTCACCTGACGGTCGAGAGATTGGTTCCAAGACAACTATTGTTCATCGCTAGCAAAATTGACTGGAAGAGACGAGAAACGAACGGGTTGATTAATTCTGCACTTGACTCCTCCTTCACCTAGTCGCGGTATCTTTACGCGTTGTAATTGTGGGTCGTTTCGGAAACCGGTGTGCGAGCGAACGAAAGAGCTGCACTAAAAAGAACAATTAAGAGATAACGCCGTGCAGTTACAAGGTAACGCTCTCCATAACGTTATCGACGCGACGTCGAACTGACAGTATTCAAATTGCAAAGCGTACATTCCCACAGGTGCGCGGGGCGATCCGGCACACTCGTTTCCGGTGCTCGGCCCCGTACCCCACTTACGAGACACCCTCGTTTTACCCCCGCCGTGGGGATGTTCCCACACGAACCGTTAAGCCGTGACGCGTTTCGCTAACTCCAGCCTTAGGTCAGAGTGCACCCGCAGACTTCGATATTTCCAATTAACTTTTACTATGGCACCGTTTGTTAAGTAAATTCTATTATGCCCTTAAGTATTTTTATTTATGGAAATTAATATGTTGGCCGTTTGGTGTTAATGTTCATATAAAAACCAGTTGGATTATTAATGCGCGCGGTTTAAAAACAAAATGGTATAAAGTCCCAATAATTTTTTAAAGAGAGAAGACAAGCTTAAGGAACAAATCTTTCTACGATCTTTCGAAAAAGTACAGAATTTTACTCTGTTTGAGAGTAGGAAAACGTGTATACAAATAACACATCGCACTAACAGCGATTAAACGCGCACTATCATTTCATGCAAAAGTGACGTGTTCTACTTTGCATGGTTCAGAACGACATGCAACAAGTGTAATGGGTGGCTGTTCCGTTGTGCGTGACTACTTGCACGTATAATTACTACGCGGTTGGTTTTGAGCCCTGCATATTACATGATAACTATGTATGTATGTGGCTCACACCGCACACCTAATAGACTATTTAGTATGCGGTTAGTTAATTCATAATTGCACCTCGAGTTATTATACACATTGTTTTATTTTAATCATCACATATATAGACGAGCGAGCATACTGCGGCCTTTGGCCCTATAGAGATAGGTTTGGGGGTTGTGGCGTTACAAATATTATTTTTTACTGTAAAGTACCATTTTTAATATTTATAAATAAATAAAGTGTCTATGACTTAATACAACTTTTTCTCTTTTTCTTTTTGTTAACTTAAGGCATTACTTAAGCTAATTTATAACTAACAGTCACCAATAAATATTTTTCATTTCATTTTGATTTAAATGATTTTCATTTCATTACAAACGCAACAAGTTGAACAAAGCATGGTTCAGAACAACATGCAACAGGTGTAATGGGCTTTCCGCTGTGCGTGACCTAGGACGAATAATTACGTCGCGTTTTGTTCTGATACATATTACATAACGAGCTACCGACCCCGGCTTTACCCACACGTCCTATTTTAAACTTTTTAAGTTTACGTAAGGCTCAGTGGTGTGCTTTGGGAGAGGCCTATGTCCAGCAGTGGACCGATGTGGGCTGATGATGATGATGAAGTTTACGTAATGTTTC
>DWGW01001434.1:0-11369 GCA_018247775.1 Udranomia orcinus
ATCGCACGATATTCATTTTCTTGAGGGTAGATGCAATACATCGGACCCTAGCACCGTATCTCGCATATATTTTTAATATCATTCAGCCAGAGTATCCTAACAGTATACATATTTCGATTTGATCTAAATTGAAAACATGAATACTAAACAATAAAGGGTGTGAAATATTTTAAGTCCACTGAATTATAGCAGTTAAATTATTACATTAGTTTATTTTTTCAAACTTTAAATAGCTCTCTCGTAAAGTTACCTAATGTTGTTGAGGAAATTAATCCTTTAAAGCGTCGATATGAATACTATTGAGAATATTGGTACCGCGTGAGACAATCTGGCAAACAAATTTAATTTTACATTTGTATACAATGTAAGATTTAGATATGAGTAATTAATATGAAAGCAAATTATTATGATTCGGTTACGATACTTTTTTCTTAAAATCACCTTTTTATACATAATATAATAAAAATGATTCTCTTGTGAAAATTCTCTTACAGATTTAGTAACTAGACGTCACGGTTACTTGCATCTCTGGGTATTTTCTAATATTTGCCGTTTAAATATTACTTATTACGGATTTCTATTAAAATTAATTCGTTAACAGCTATTTGTATTCTCTTCCTATTCCTAACTATCTACTTCAACACTCGTAACTATAGGGATATACCTATTTACTTAGGCCCACAAAGCCCGCGTCGCTTCAATTAGTTTGACAAAGGATTCAGAGTTTCCAGCTAATAGCAGTACAAAACATAGTTAGAGACTCGTTTGATCTGCAACGCTGTTTCTCCCAAAATAGTTTGGATCAAGCCTTTAATTATGTGTAAATGTTGACTGATGTTTCTTTTGAATTTGGAGGCTTCATCAAGACAAACAATTTCCCTCATTCCTATAATTGCATGGCCCAGAATATTTGAATCTTATCTTTATTATACATAATAAATATTAAGAATGTATTTGTGCATTCAAGTACATTGTCTCTCTGCACTATCGTCGTAAATACGTATTATAAGTTCCTTTTGTCGCTCTTATGTCATGGACGATGTTCTAAGTCGCATTTTTAATAGTAATAAAGAAAATACTCAATTATTTAAATAATCCCACAACCCAATAATCTGACTTACTAAATTCTTCAAACCTATGAAAAACCTAACAAAATAAAATGTATTGAGTAAAAGAACAGAACTATTTTTTCTCCCGTCAATCGGTCTATGTATGCAAATTGCAGTTCTAGTCAATTCAATAATAATTTAATAATTAACTTAACATAAAGTGTCTATAGTTATGATCCAATTGCATCTTCTACTATAGAAAATACTGTACAATTAAATCAAATAAAACAGATTTATCTTTTGATCCCATTTCTTCGGATTTTATCTCTAACTCTACAAAGTGGTAGTCATAAAGTCAAATTCATAGTCGCCGTAAATCCCGAAATACTCATACGCAAATCATTGTTTTGATGCTTTCAATTTAAGTTAACTACGTTTGGGCGCGAAAAA
This sequence comes from Udranomia orcinus, assembly GCA_018247775.1. Taxonomy (NCBI): domain Eukaryota; kingdom Metazoa; phylum Arthropoda; class Insecta; order Lepidoptera; family Hesperiidae; genus Udranomia; species Udranomia orcinus. Next base: position 1,500 of record DWGW01001434.1, read on the forward strand.
CAACTCATATATCACTTTCGTGTCGCTTTTGAAGTAAACAGAGTAGTAAAATTGTATGTCATCCGCCGAATAAAGTCATAAAATGCGTTACGACCTTTTTTAATGTATTTTTCTATTATTTTCCGTCGTAGCGTTCGCTTTTCGTCGGATATGATGGAAAAAATAAGGTAAAGAAAGTGGAAAATAAGACACGCATGATTTTTTTAATTAAAAAAATCTTGGATAATTTTTTTTTTATTTTACTTCCTTGTTTATTTCTAATTCCATTTGATAAATCGGATAGGCTATTGTAAGTTCTCTTTTTAATCTATATCATTATATATATTTATCTATATCATATATGAGAAAAAAATCGAGTTTCTTTTGTTTGTCATTATTACATATACTGTTAATGATTTCTATTTTTTTTCAATAACTTCGAGGTAACAAACTAGGTCAATAGCTCAATGGGTAGTGTGACTTACGATCGAGAGTTCGTGGGTTCGATCCCCACTCCACTATTGACGTGAACCCACTCCTAACATAAGCGAATTTAGCGGTTGGTTTAGGGGTTGTCAAAATTACTAGTATGCATTGACATGCTAGTAATTTTTTTATAAAAAAAAATTAAATACGGAACAAAACAAGAATTGAACTTCTCGATCACAAATACATGGCTACGCTTCAGGATTTAAAACGTCTCAGTTAAGTCCCTTACTACAACCTTCAAACGAAAACATACCAGCAAGAACGGAGTAGAACCACGAAATATTCTTCCACCTTCAAATATATCCAAACCATACACCGACGTGTATCGCGTTGTTGACAACAAATTCAATTTGCAAAATTGTGAATATGTTAGAGTTAGATGTGAAATTATGATCCCAATATCACTTCTCGAAAGTTAACTAAAATTCGGAAAGTTTCAAAGAGGGCAAGAAGTAATAGCCGAACTTTCCAGGTAACTTAACGCTTCGCTTTTCTCCCCAAATTAAATTTATCAGCAAAGGTTAAAATCAGTATTTATTAACTTGGAAGCGAGAAACAAACTTCCTTGTATTAAGAAATAAACGTTAATAGCTTTTGTTTAAATTAGCTTTTTATTAACCGACTTCAAAAAGAAGTCTTCGTTCTTCCGTAAAGTTTGTGCCTTTTTTCACTAGCTAATTTATATTTATAGGGAAAGGTATAAATATACGAGACGACAGTTAAACGTTTCTGTACTCTGCTTTACTACATTGTAAAAAACAATGTTATTGGCCACCGGGTTCGTTTAATATTTTAAACCCTCATATAATATTACTTAGTTAAATAACTTTTCCTAACATACACTCGTATAATATAGCCTTTCTTATGACTTATGACTTATAAACAATAGAATTAACGTAATGAATGAAAAGTATATCCTCGCGGTTTCTTGAAAGACTAATGATAGATAAGTGGAACATACAGGACCTTTTTGTTGTACTGAGGACGTATAGCGATTAGCGTAAAAGTAATGACATTGTTTGTAGATAGCCTTATTACTACTAGCTGACCCGGAGCTTCTCGTACCGCCTGAAGATCGAATAGGTAAGCTACCGCATAATTTAACGAATAATCCCACAGACTCATTCCGAATATTAGGTAGGCCATAGAGGAGGTATCAAAGCTGTCCAAAAGCTTTTCTTTGTTGGCAAATCATTGTACTCGTAGGTACAGAAATAAAAAACTCATACAAAATTGTACAACTAGGACAGTACTATTATGATTTTGCAGTTCACTACTAATCTCCAGATGAGGGTTTTTAAAGTGTTATACTCTCCACGTACACCTCTAAAAGGTTCCAAGTAACAGCGTAACCTCTTACCATCAAGTGGCTGACCCTCCGCAGTATTCCGCTTTGAGAAACCCTGCACTAGACCATGGCATCTCTTTATTGTTATCGTTGGACATAAAACAAGCGGCTTAACCAGAGTATAGTAATTGATTGGTGGTCAGGTTTCCAGGCCATTAGGCTCAAGTTATAGTGTTCTGGCCGATCGAGGTTCTTTACTGCAATTTATAACAGTTCCCTATTATTCCCCTAGATGTTAAGAGGCGATAGATTGACTTATTGTTATGGGTAACGAGAGATTCATATTTTTTTCTTCATATTTTCTTTAGCACAGATTATACTTAATCAAATAAGATAGGTTAATAGGTTCATAAGTTACTAAATATGGAAACAAAATCTCTTTCCGTAGCTTACAATTACGAAAATATTTTCATTATCAGATCCAGTCTATTCTTAGATATAGTAGATACTAGAAGTTGTTATACTACGTATAAGGTTATACTTCAATATATAACAAAAACTATTGACTCCGTTATGGAGTATTTTTTCTGCAATTGCCTCGTTCGGCCCGACACCATTTTTATTTTATGACCTGATATTGAATGGCAAAACTTTATTAAGCCTCTGAGATGAATTAGATTGGACGATATCCTTTGAATTTTACGACTTCAGTGGATAAAAACTTACTCAATATTCACAAGCACTGCCTGCTACTTTATTTGGAAGAAAAAATGTTAAATCTTCAAAGTAATTTTAATAATTTCTTTAATAACATTGCGGTAGCGAATGAGTACGTAATTACTGCAAACCATGATTATTCGTGATTCGATTATATGTGATCAACCTTAGGTAGAATCAAAGATTTTTCTTACTCGAACACAAAAGTACCTGGGTTAAAGTTTCCCTTAACCACACCTTTCAAACTAGAACACAGCAGCAAGAACACTGCACTTATAAGGAAACAGGTAAAGCGAGAATGGTGGTGGGAATCTTCGAATTCTAAGAAAGTATTATATCTAGCTGTAGGTATGTTTCAGGTAAATTGTAGTTAAAACAACAAAAGGGTTGAGAAGCGGAGTTGCACGTTGCAAGCATATATTGCAAGGAAAGCTTTTAGCTGAAATAGTTTAATTAAGTTTAAACATACAGTTTAATTCAGTGTAAGTTCATGTTGCAATATGCTCGACAGGAACTAAAGACGCTTTTACACTTTCCTAAATTTAGAGACTTATAATACATTGCTGTAAAAATTTAGAATAACGTAAGTATTTTATTTATATTTTTACATGGCAATAAATTCCTTTGTATTAATCAATACCAATATTATAAATGGAAAAGTACGAGTGACTGGATATGCTTCGCATTGCCAGGCCGTTAGAGCGATCGTGATATAATGTATAATGGGGATAATTTGAAGCCATACATACCCATCCAGCCATCCATACCCAGCCATACCCATCAAGGTACAGACACCAATTCGTTTTCCAAAGATAAATCTCTATGTATAAGAGTTAAAAATCATCTACGAATGGAGAAAGTTAAGAGGATACAATTTCACGGTTAAAATTGAAATTTTACTCAAAATATAATGCTCTCGCTCAAACTAATGTTAATGAAGAAAGAAAAGAAAGTAAAGTACAACATTGTATAATTTTAACTTTCAACCAACTTCAATGGTAAACACCAATTATGGCAAAAACGCTTGAACTAAAACAATGCTCGACTGAAAAAATGTTTAAAAAATTGAACGAGAAATTTCGTCGATCGTCGTTGGGCACTAAACTTCAATTTACGAAAACATTGACTCCTATATCGAAGGTTATATTTCTACCATAGCTTCATTCGGCTCAACATCGTTTTCATTTTATGTCCCGATATTGGATCGCATAAATTCTTTAGGTCCGAGGAAAGAAATAGATCGCATCGATTAACAGATAAAACACTTATCTGACGCCCATTTAGTTCTTTGGCTTCGTCTGACCTTTTTATAGTTTCTTATATATGGTTTTTATAGTTTTATGAACAAACATCATATTTATTTTTTAAGCTTTTAAATACATGCTTTGTACTGTCGAAAAATTAAAGCTTTTGAAACTAAATAACAAAGGCAACAAGTAACAAAAATTGTTATAACTTTAAACCGTTTAACAAATTTTGTGTTATTATATTTATAATAGTTGAAATAACTTTGGGATTGTTCATGATTGTTACTTATAGGGTATAATAGTACACAAATTATTTACATAATTATCTTCTTATATAAGCTGAAAACCAAGTTATAATAATCTTTACTAATCTTAAAATGTATAAAAATTTCCTCCTGAGCTTGGTGAAAAATATTCCCATAATCTGATAAAGTTATATAAAAGAAAAATTGTTACCACTGAGGAAATATTATACAATAGGGATATAATATAATGATATAATGTTGCCAGAGAAACACAACATATAGTTAAACAGAATTTCCACATAAAATTCAATTAGAAACAAAGCTTACAAGGAAATTAATTAAAATTCAATTACCCAAGCATCGGAACAACGAATCCTGAATCAAAATGAAACAAAGAAATGTAAATAAGAATCAGTAAATAACTGTATTAACTACTCAAGCGGAATTTGCCGACATCTAGCGGTTTATGAGACAGTTATTCGGCTATCTCTCATTATAGTTGTCAGTTGTTCGGATATCTATCATTGTTATTGACAGTTATTCGACTATCTATCATTGTCACCGGTCTATCATTCAAGTTTATCAAATTTCATTCCTGATGATTTTTTTATTGATATTAGTTTAGATGGCTTTTTGTATCTGATAGATATAACATAGTCTTTGTGTACGTTCGTTTCACTTGTTAACTAGTTTAGTTCTGCTGCAGTTTTATCTTGAACGGAAAATGTAATGTACCGTAATGTACTCGTCCCCTAATAAATAATAATCTGTTGAATATTTTGAGACCCCGAGAACGATCTTACAGAGAAAGCATAATCAAAATCAACTGGCATTGAATTCAGTGAGATAGATTTCAGAGTTAAGGGTTTTAATATGATTCCATTAGTTCGAACTACTTCGAACTAATTAATCACGAGTAAAATTTTCTATTAGACGTTTATTGATAGCAAAAACTCCGAAGGCTTTTAAAAGCCAATTTTTCCACGAGACTTTCCAAAAAACCTCGATGTATTTTCCCTTAATTGGTAATTTGGCGATCTCGACATGGGTCCACAAATTGCTTGATGGAACTCCGCTGAGAAGCGTAATGGAATCAACGGCTTACCCTCATCGTATTATTAACTCAACGCAAAAAGAGGGATTTGAGTTTGGCATCTCATGTCCACAAGCCAGCTTCAAGCCTATAGCAACATAACAATGTATTTATAAATATCTAAGACCAGCGAAGAGACGAGCGGAATACCTGAAGGAAAGATGTTACTTGGTTTTGTAGAAGACTTCTCTTCGTTCCTGTTTTAAAGAATCCTGTATAATGGGCATGAAAGATGTGAAAAGACTGCTTACTTTTAGTAGTAGTATCTGTTTAAAAATCACTTGGCGTGTATTGTATACGATGTAACTATCATCAATATCGATGTTTAATTCCTAATGATCCTCCGGTACAATGATTTTTTTCGGATTTTGGATTTGAAATCTCTACACCAACTTCTAATTTTGCAACATGGAAAATTTAACTAGGAATGCCTAGACCGTAGGGCTACCCCAGACTATTCGATTACCAATAAATACTTTATAAGAAAAACGACGTGTCATGTTTTATACATTCTAAATACCCTTTTTTCCTCCTACAAGGGTGATAAAGTGCCGTGGAATGAATTTTTAACAAGGGTTAATTTAAATAATTGCAAATAGCACGCTTTCCGTACAGAACCCCAGTAAGGCTCCATGATTAATGCGAATTAGTACCAATTTACCCCAGCGTTGGACGGTTTCATGCAAAACTAAACAAGCAATTCAGTTAACCCAAGGTTAAAAGTTTATTTTAGTGTGTGAGGTTTTAAATCAGAAATCCGATACAAAAGTTTCCGAGTAATCTTGTACAAATGAAAGAAATCTGTCTTAAAAAATTAAAACAATTTGATGATACATTACAACTTGACCTAATATTATTAAATACAGTATTACTTACTAAAATATTACGTTATATACTCGTATATTCATTATTCACTAGTAAACATTACTTTATAATTAATATATATTTTTAATAAAATTCTAAAACCCAATATACTGGCGACCTTTTGTAAAATTACATCCACCTCAATAAAGCTGAGATTCTTACTAAAAATAAAGCAAAGAGTAAATCAAATGAACAAGATGATGATCGATAAGTTAATTGAAGCTGGAAAAAGTCTAGAGAACCCTAAGCACCCTTTGTTGGGGCCGAATGTAGAAGCGCTGTATTTGTTCGGCCTCTGGCAACATGGGACCAAGTTTCGCAATTCTCTCTTTAATTTCATTCATATTTGCTCCATTCTCTTTGTTGTCTCCCAGTTCGTCGACTTGTACCAGATGAGAAGCGATATCATGAAATGTTTGCTCAACTTGTCCGTAACGGCCTTCAGTATTGTAGCGGTGAGCAAGACGATATCCTTCATCATAATGCATTCCAAGTGGACGGAATTGTTGCAGATGATCAGTGAAGAGGAGATCTCGCAAATTAGACGGAACGACCCGAACACGATGAAGTTAATGTCGGAGTACAAGAGATACTCCCGGACGATAACATACGTGTATTGGATTTTGGTAGTAATGACGACAATAATAGCAGTGTTATCGCCAGCGCTGATATATGCATCAGGTACCGAATACCGCCATAATATTCGAAACGGTACCGAGTCGTACCCTCATATTTTCTCTTCTTGGTTTCCGTTTAACAAAGACAAAATGCCAGGATATTTCGTGGCTGTGGTGACACACGTTTTAGCAGCTTGTCAGGGTGCAGGAGTTGTGGCGGGGTACGACTCTAGTGCGGTCGTCATGATGACTTTTCTGAAAGGCCAGGCTATGATAATTGCATATAAATGTAGTAGTATTTTTGGGGAGGATGAGCCGGTTTCTAAGAGAGAAGTCTTGAACCGTATCAAAGAATGTCACAGGCACCACAACTTTCTTAAGGAGTAAGTTTCTGACATATGTATTATTTAATTATCATACTACCAAGGTACTATTGAATACACTACACATTGAATTGTAATTTACTTCAGATAGAATCAAACACTGTTAGTAGCGTAATGTTACGATCAATGGTAACGGATGAGCCTAATACGACATGTTACCTCTCTATACTCGTTTCTTAGAATAAAGGTCTTCAGAGAATTAATTAAGAGATATATGTTCGGGGTATCAAATGGACCGAGGGATACGTAGGGATACGCAAATTAATTCTAATCATACCAATGCCCTCTATTAAAATGTAAAACATAAAAAATATAATAGTATAGGAAAGTCAAGAGCAAACAATAGGCATGTACTAAGACATAATCTAATATTAAATATTATTTCCCTTTAGTAGAATTTTAGAAAATCAAAACATTATAATAAGTAGAACAATATTTAAAACCTAGTATAATTGGTAACTGCTTCAAATTAAAATGGTTTTGTTAGATATTTTGATCATTGTTCCTATATTTTTCAGGGTCTACGAGAAGTTGAATTACGTTTTGTCACCAGTTATGTTCGTTTATGTTCTAATCTGCTCGATGACTATATGCTGCGGGGTAGTACAATTTACTTCGGTACTTAATATAATAACATAACAAATACTTCATATGTATGAAGTGTACAATTAATATAAATAGTAGTTTTTATTCATATCTGTTACTGATATTTAAACTTTACTGTTTATACTCCTAATATTATATCATATACAGAAATTACATTAGATTTAATCTTACCTAAATACAGTATTACATATAAGAGAAGAAGAAAATGAATTAAATTGAAAATACAATTTTTAAATATAAAATATTCCGGATCTAAGATTTAGGAAATTTAGTTATAATTTGCGATAGTTTCTGTATGATTTCCGTTTTCCTTGCAGGATGTAGCAACGTCTCAAAAACTGTGGATTACAGAATTTGTCTCAGCACAGGTTTTTCAACTCTTCATTTACTGTTGGCACAGCAACGAAATAGCTCTCGAGGTAAATGAGAATAGCAGGATACTGTTTTTTATTATATTGAAATCGCAAATAAGCTTAGCCACAGTCCTGGTTATTCCCGTCTATGGTCACTACACGTGTCAACCCAAGACAGAATTGAAGTTCTTTCTTAGGTCAACTGTAAATGCATTGTTACCGCTCAGGACTTGTTAGAAGGCCTCGGTTAAGTATAAATCAGAACACAGCAGCAAGAACCTTTCAGAATCTTCCATTTGGCTAAATCTTCCAGATAACTATTGGGTAGGCTCATGTTACAGAACAGATAGAAAATACAGCTTTAAAAGTATTAGGTTAACAGCATTTCTATCTTTGAAGAAGAGCATCCGATACATTCTTTTGTTAAAAAAAAACAAGATAATGATAATAACGATAACAGAAATAACGAGAAAAATAAACGTTTTACCTGATTAATTCTACTTGATGAATTTTAGTGAATAATTCATGATATGATTTACTAATAGACTGATGCAGTCAGCCGAAGCATCTTTGAAAGCAAATTGTGGCGAAGCGACTTGAAAGAGCGGAGACTCCTAACACTATTGGCCGGCAAGTTGGAGCGGCCGTATATTCTGGAAGCGGGGCCTTTTGCAAATCTGTCCATACCTACGTTTATAGATGTAAGACCTCAAATGTAATTTTAGTGTTTTTTGAGTAAGATACGTTACTTTAGCTCTCATTACAGTTAAGGCCTCTGTCTGTGTGCGATTGAAACTGGAAATAAGACTTCAAACAGGAAACAGGTGTTATCTTGAGGATCATAACTTTAACTCTAATAATCTACCGCGTTACGATTTAAAATCTGGTAAAGTGTTTAGAACATCTATTTTCTAAAAAGTAACTAAAATTTCATTAATGTATTTTTACAGAATTGACTTTTATATTTAGTTAGCCTTTATCTGCTACACTTTTTTCATTTTTTACAGATAATGAAGGGATCATACAGCTTCTACACCTTGTTTACACAAATGCAAGAAAACAAATCGATGTAGTTTTTGCAACGATACGTAATGCAATACATATATATAGAAATAAATTTGTTGTGTTTTATTTAACCACGTTTTTATTTAATTATATCCTTAATGCCGTTGATTAAGCCAAATACAATTTCTCCAATAGTATTTCAAAGAAAACAATACACTATTTATTTATTTTATTAAAATAAAATAAAGTGAAATTTATTAAATGTTTGTTAATACAAATGTGGACAAATTTCCTCGTCCACGCGGGGAAAGCTACGGTCGGGCAGTAGTATGGTGCTCGATAGTAAACCAATTCGAACTAATAATTTTCCCAACACGTAATCAAAATATCACTGTCGTTTGTACTAAAACGATAGAAAAATTACATATAAGACTGCCTATTAAATCATTTTTGAAATATAAAAACATTAAGGCATGTAATTTGTATCGGAGATTCTGACTGCCTGTCCGCCCCTCGTACAAACAATATATATTTTTCTTTAGCAAATATCTAATACTGAAATAATTCGCCTTTCTTTTAGTAGACACATCAGCGTATATACATACTCTTATATATAAAATGTACTGCTTCCGTAATAAACTTCCTGTTTTTGTTCCAACTTAATTGATTGTGTAAGTTTGCATGTTCTTTATTGTTACGCAATAGGAAAATGTATATTTTTCGAGTTTCCTGTGGTATAAGTATATAATAAGTATTTGGTTGCAGTAATTCTCGATTAAATTATTTTAATTCGAAAAGATGCTATGAGTAAAAACTAAAATTTTGGTTATAGTTCCTATTAATTATTATTAAGTGAATTAATCGTTTGAAATATGTTGTTATTTTAAACGATGCTAATATCGGTCACCCGAAGCCAGGTGCCGTAACTAGTTAACAATATGGATATAAGAGGATACGATCGAAAATTTAAACGATTATTTGTAT
>DWGW01001435.1:0-11367 GCA_018247775.1 Udranomia orcinus
ATCACAAAGTGGAATCAAAGTCTAAGCTAAAGCTCAGCTTCTAAAATTCTTATATAGATATTATAGCTCACCGAGACACAAGAAAAAATAGTCGTGCTAATCATATAAATACCTATTTGTCCTAGATAAAAATCGAGCCTAAGTATTAGTTAGTGTTCGTATAATGTTATAAAACGTCACTTTACATATTTTATTTAAAGAAATGTTCAAATTGTAACAAAGTTTTAATCTCATACATAAGTTAATCCTATACACATACCTACGTAGTATGTCATATATTTTTGTTCGTTAAAGTCTTTTGTATGAGCCTTTGAAATCGCACTTCAGTCGAATATAATAAGTTTTTATTCGTGACCAAACCCGTTATCGTGCATTTGAGAATGAAATGTCAATAGAAATAGCTAAGCTGGTAGTTTATTCTCCGACACGCACCATTGTTTGCAATTTGCGTTTCGCTCCCCTGTAACTTACTCACTCAATAGCTAGACAAGAATGAATGAAGCAATCTTAGAAGCAGTAAATGTTATTTATATCGCGTCTCTTCCATAAATGACGTGGGCATTGAAGCGGTCGTTAAGGGGCAGGCAGCTTCTGTTCGACAATTAGGCAAGAGCGAACCGTGAGTCGGATAAGTACGTCCTTATCGCGACTCGGTAGTCGACAATCGCGGCACAATCTCACGAAAACGCAATTTCGAGCTGCACCTGTCATAAACGCGGGTCGTTGACCGCGCCGTTTCAATTAGCCACACAAATGGTGCATTTTAACAAACTTTAGATAAGTAAACAAACGTGATCCTCGGGCTATTTGGTTATAGCGGACTCTCATCAATAATACTTCGGAGGCGATAATATCGCCGACGCGTGTCTCGCGTAGAGGAACCTCCAACACCGTTATTAACCTCGCGATAGTTATCGGGACCAGGAGATCACTTAGTGATACGCTTTATATTAAATTACTTGGTCGTGCGTTGATAAAATATTCTACGTATTCTATTACCGAAAACGAGATAAACGACGCCGGAGGTACTTAACGATATTATTAAACAAGCCTCTGTGGAGAGTTGGTAATATATTGGATGTAAACAAATCATTACCACATCTAAGATCATACGTTCCACTCTAAGATCGTAATAATAAATCATCTGAAAAACTGACCTGATGTAGCTATAATAAAAAAAATAAACAACAATAGAGTTTACAACAGGAGAAAAAAGTGATGGCAGAAATGCTATGGATAAATAAACCAATAAGAAGGTTATTTTGTCTTCCACATTTAAATTAATATAATTTAGAGACTTATCAGTTTATTTGTCGTAGAATGAACTTTCGTTTACCTAATATTAATTGCCTATTGTCTATGGATATATCATATTTTAAGCCCGTTATATAAGTACTTTAACGATTAAACTATTCTACTTAATAATTTGAACTACTTCTACCCGCCTAGTTAATTGTTTGTAAAAAAAATTGAAAAGATTTAGCCTAACCTTATAATTCTGTATAAAAAAGTACGATATGAAAGAAACCTACTGAACCTATATATATATTGTCATACTCCCAAAGGTTTGACTGGCGGAGAATGCTTATAGCATTAAGTCTATCTTTGTTATCATATTTCTGTTTTTATATGGTATACATAAAGTTTAAATAAATAAATATACCTGGGTTGCGTTCGGAGTCCATGTTTGTTATGCTAATTCCGTTTATTTTTCACGCAAATGAAGTTTATCGACTAATACGATCATTGGCCAGAATGCGGTCGGAGCGAGTGAGCCAGCCTCACGCCATTTAGTAATATAGCTGTGTAATGACCCTACATTGTATTGATAAAATACATTGATTGAAATTACCGGTAATCTAGCCAATTCATTACTGGTCTTAATCGTGCTGTTCATAAAAGTTAATTTTGTGATTATTTTATTTAGGTTTACAATGTAGGTTTACGTACACAAACGACCTCAGTAGTATATTATGGCATTAGGATGTTTCATTTTATAATAAATAGATTAATTAGAAGTTAGACTGATAAGGTTAACGAAAAATTTTAATTAAAAGAAAATAATGTTTGAATGTTGAATGTTGAGAGGGTTCTTGGAAACAAAATTAGCTTTAAGCAGCATACCTCATACGAACGTAGGTATACCTAATATTTATAACTAATATAAGGATAACCTATTTTGTAACTAGGATTCAATCATAATGTGGTTAGAAATCACGTCCATTAATATTAATTACATATGTAACCCACCATATATTATTAAAAATCTTACATACCTACATATTTTAAAATCATGACTAGGAAGATATTATTTCGTTTTTAATTATAATCGTTTCATTAATTCCCTTATCTCCGCTCAAGGGCACGCTTCATCCGGGATGGATATTTGATTTACTACAAGAGGGACGGCGGTCGGCTCTAAAGCCGCCACCAACATAATTTACCTCTCACTACAATACTTCTAATTAAGATCATTCGTGAGTCCAATGAAGCGTCGGACTATGTACTCACTGCATAAACTGGACGTTATAAATAACTCAAATCGTAACTCATGCCTTTTTCGTGCTACTCTCGATGAGCCGCGTCGAGCTTACAATTTCGACCCTCCCGTCACGCGTTAAGAATGAGAATGCGTAACTTCGGACCCTAAGAGTCGAATATCAAAGCGCAGTTGAGTTCACGCCACGGTATTGTTACAAGAACTAAATAAACTAAAACCAACTGTAGTTATTTGTTCCTTCGGGGTAAGAAGACACAACTAAATCTTCAGTAGAGGTTCGGAGCGCTGGTTATTATCAAAGCTGGTAAAGTGGCGAGGCTCGGAGGTGCAGGAATTCCGAGTGCTGTTCACTGCGCGTACATTATTTATTTTACTGTTTCAACTTGTTTTAAGCTCCTCGAGTGGTTACGGCTTTAATGCTTAAACTTTTATGCGAGTCATTACACGCTGTTTGGAAAAATGATTACATGCACTTTCGAATATGTTATACTTCATTAGGATTTATTAATTATAAGATGACGAATGTTTTGACAATCGGTTCCTTTTCATAATTCGTTTTTGGTGCACACTTCCTTTCCTCGTAGAAGTAATTTATATGGCAAATTAAGTTCGAAAATAACGTTTAAATAAAAAAAACAAAAAAATACTTTTACCATAATTTAAACGTTTATTTATACATACAATATATAAATACCACCGCAATGAAGCTCACTAGCCATCAAACTTACGAACCTTTTGCGTCGAGGATTCCGACTATTATTAATATAATGGCGAGTAATACTGCGAATATTTTTGTAGCGTCCACAAATCAGCGTCGAAAGAAATCATGGTTTCCTTTTACGTGCGTATAAATGGACGTAAGAGCAAAATAAAGTAACGTTATTATTAGAAGAGGCCGCGGTAGCATTCCTGCGCCTGTCACCGGCGCGGGCGCAGCTTAATGATGTCGTTTGAATGAGGGTAGTTGTAAATGAGATATGAATAGCCGCGTCAGATCCTACTCACGACACATGATCATGTATTTTTGCATTAAGCGTAATGGAAATCTGTTTGTTTTTTTATTGTCTAAGCCCAGTGAGGCGAGCTAGCTGAGAGTCACGGTACCTTATGGGCATTTGTTACTAAAAATGAATTACACTGTAAAGGCTCTTTTCTCCATCTACTCTTGGTCCATTAGTTAGTAACATTATTAAGCCGGGGGTTTTAGATTCAATTTCCGCCCAGTACAGATATTTGTACAATAGGATATTTAAACCATATTACAAAAAACATAAATATGCATGCCATAATTGCATATAGTATTATTCGTTATATATGTATGTATACGTATATCTAGATATATATATAGATTGGTCTGTTTACTGATCAGTAGAATTGTTACAGAATTTACCTAATTTAGACTCACGTTACTCATTTATTACACATCTTTATTTTCAGAACGAAGACTTACCTAAGTTATAGTTAGAGTTATTTAAACTTTTTTATAGTTTTGTATAGTTATTTTACTGAGGGCGAATATAAGAGTAGTCTAGACGAAGTATGAGGGCGGATGAGTGCCTTTCGTAAATTAAAATAGCTATATAAGTCTTCACTTTTCTATAAATTGTAAAAATCTTAAGTAAGTAACATAAATAAAGCTAAAAACCTAATATAAATGACTTAAGTCGTCATATCCTTTAAGACTTATCTTTTATCACTTACGTTCGCAACATAAGCTACAACGTAAATCTAATAACCTATTACTTATATTACGATAGTCGTGAATAAGATGTTAGCGAATCAGCTAGGGTCAGATCTTAATAATTCCTGTGTATAAAATATCATACAATAAATATTTATAACATTAAATACGAAACAAAAAATCTAGTTTATATCTCAGGTATTTGTACATAATTATCATATTAGTTGGTTTTTTGTTGACTTGAATAATAAAGCAATTTGCAATCGCAATCTTGTAAAAAAAGGTGCCAGCAAATATTGACTTTTAATATAATATTTGCTTATGTGTTATAAAAACAAAACGTTACTCATGTACAATGCATGATAATGAGACGCAGTGGAAGAATAAACAAACCAGTTGTAGATCGACGCGCATTCCTTCTTGGGTTGTCAATAGAATCAATAGAGTACAATAAAATTGCTCCTTTCAATGCAACGTAGTTAGGTCTAAATGAGGTTTGAGTAATGCGGCAGGCACACGAAAGCTTCGCGTGGCGCGAGGCATTATTGTCCTCGACTCCAGCCAACATATCTACCGCTAACCATTTCTCCACAAATGCCGAGTTGATGCCAATTTCGAACTCGCCGTATAAAAAACAAAGCTATATCCAGTATATCGCACCTTCAAGACGAAAACGACACATTTAAATAAATCGATTTTTAAGTTACGATCGTAAAAAGACTACGGTCATACCTATCGTTCCCTAAAAAATAAAACGCCACATACTCGTACAGGCTGGGACGGGACAAAGCTTCAATATCGGAACTAATTATTCTTTACGTAACGATAGATATTATAGATATAAAGTCTTGTTACGATCGTAACTCAAAGATCATTTTTTTGAAATGTGTTTTTTCGTCCTAAATGTGCGATATATTATCTAGCTATAGATACAACGGCGGCGTTAAAATAGCAAACATAAACAAAAATTCATAATCATATATCCGTGTTACAATCTTACGGGCTTAAACTAATTAAAATATTTAGCTCGGATTTGTAATGATTATTTTGAAATATAAACTCTGGAGCCATCCGTTACGTCGCCGACAAAGGCCCTGCGGAGACCGCTAAGTCAATTTATAATGCGATTAACAGAAAGAATGGCGATCCGACTGATTGCGCGGAACCTTATGCGAATCACCGAAAAGCTTAATCAGTAATAGCGGTCGCAACAAACAATACCTAAGCGGATATAATACGGCTCGGTGTATAAAATATGAGGATAATTTATCGAAATACATTCATTTCGAAGCACAGTGACTGGACAGTAGTATGTAATGTCTCAATTAATATTTAGCCTAAAGAAAGGTAATAATGAGACTCCTAAATCTAGGAGCGCGTAACCCGAGTGCGCTGCGACGGTGATTAATATGACGAAGTGAACATATCGATCGCGTAGCTGCCGGGGACCACCATACTGGATATGCCTTTTACATCCATTTTATATTAATCTTGCTGTACTCTATAAAACTTGTAGTTAAATTAAAACTCCGGATTAAATTAAATGATCTGTAATTAATTTATAGAACATTCAAAGTCTGCACATTGCACACATGTAACTAACAACAAGTTTTACATGAAATACACGTGTACAAATATAATACACAAAAATAATCCAAAGAGTTTAATTCAAAATAGACTACTTAAAAATGTGATTCCATTTTATACAAAGTTGTGATTGCTCAATCAAGATCAGGATGGCTCGAATGAACTCATTTGAGCCTATTAGAGCGAACGCTAACTATACTATATACTAACGTTAATTGCACCAGGCCTTTTCGTAAGATTTCACATGAGGGGATTAACACGGGCTTGCTTTGTTAATCCGAAGTCGATGAAACGTGTCGGTGGGAAATTTCACATGTGATGATCGATCTCTGATGTTCTCCGCAGGAAAGGTCTAATAAGATTACATCACCGCTGGAAACGATTTTTAGCTTGAATAACCACGTGATGTCCTAAACAGTAATTTAATTTATTCTTTGCCTTTTATGATGCATACACAAGTATGTTGAAGAAGCGACTTTGGGAATAGTTGAATGGTTTAAAATGTTGGAGTAAGGTAAGGAACCAAAGTTCGGTATTTTAGACGAAAAATAATTTAGGCGATCTATCATTACTTGGTTTACAGTTTCACTCCAAGAATATGTAGAGGGAAAAGACCTTCTTTTAAAGTTTATTATTACATTATTATTTCACATATTATTATTTCTAATAATCTCGTGTAATATTTTTTATTTAATAAATTTGTTTTTAATTATCCTTCCTCTCTACTTGGCATGCCATTATTTGCGCTACTGTTGATATTTCAAAATATTAATTAAACAATAGATTAGAAGTTTCTGAATTCAGAATACATTACAAGTGAAAATTTGATTCGAATTGAATATGCAGTTATCATAATTCTATTCAATTCGCTACCTACCTATCTACGTAATTGCAATAATTGTTGTGAGGTAAGATTTATTAATATAAGAACATAATCCAATTCTACCCAATCGGTTTCAAGTTGAGCTTAATCGTGAGATCGTACTTAGTAACCAGTCCTTTAACGGGAAAGCAAATAATCAACAATAAATACTAACAATGACAATAATAAACGTGTAAATATGGGAAAGTGAGCCCATTCAAGAATAAATAACGTCATATTAGAGGAACCCAAGTTCGGATGTCGTAAAATAGATCCAAGTTTCCTGTTACGGCAGCGACTGCCTCTACACAAAATGAGATGAGAGTCCAACAGTCAAAAAAAGATGTTATCGACTCGATTTACCGAAGATCGAAAACGGTTACGAGCTATCTTTTCTCACTTTACTAATTTAGACATTTCCAAAGTAGCCCAACGTTAAACGGTGGATGAGCGGGTACGGTAAATAGTCAGTTTATATGACCGGTAAACATAGCGACGTGAACTGTACACAAGGTGATTTTTTATTTGTATAGTTGTCCGTTCTGGCTCAAATACCCGTGAGAAGCACGCCTCCCAGACGGCGGGACATCGGCTGGATGATCGTAATAATCTTGACTGACACCCATCGACGACATAAAGCAATCAGCACAATGGTGACACTTAACTAATTAATGCACATGTCACGGTAACTAGCAATGTATAAGCAACTTGTGACATGTTACTATTAGTATGTATGTATATGAAGAGGATATGCATAAGTCTAACGATCTAGTAATCAAACCTCTGAATTCTAAAGCTAACAAATCATCATCATAAAACTGTAGGTGGTTTTTACAATCGTGTGTCGCTCCTGTAGTAATTTACTCCATACAACTACTCGTACTCAAATGAAAAGATCTACATCGGCTTATTCTTAACGGTCAGTTTTGACATAAAAATTTGCATACAATCAGAGACTTCACAGATGTTGAAAGGTTTAACACTTGACACCATTAACTCAAGATTACGAGGAAATCCGATGAGTGAGAAATTTTCTCGGATCTTAAACGAATGTCATTTGAATATAAATTGTATCAGGCAGTGAGCCCCATCGAGAGCCCGTGTACCTCTCATTGTGCGTATAACAAGATCAGTATCGACTTAATGACAATATATTGGTAATAAAATTAGATAGTCCACCATACCGTCACTGAGCGAACATCACGCCTCGCGGCCGTGCCTCAGACAGTCCGACTCTCATATTTATTGCGAACTAACTAGAAACATTATCGAATGACAGCTACAATATGCTCTGGATAGGTATACATTTCTAAATAACCGAAGCCTCATGACTTGAGACTTTATAGCCGAGCCCTTAGACTCTTATTTGGATCACGGCACGGTTCGTAGAAAGCGCGCTTAACTTTATGACAGTGGGTCATAAGAAAGCTAAGTTATGGTATAAATATTATGACACTTTTATCTGTAACTGTGGTTGAAAAGTAAATACAAGCGGCTTAAGGAGGCTGCGGGAAGATACTATTCGCACGGCCAACGGCCCTGTGGGTAGAGGCGCATGTCTAGCGCAATTTATTGCAATTTGATTGCGGGCTGCAGAGTCAAATTGTTATGGATGTCGTCCACAGGCCGGTCATTCTTAATTTCTTTTGTCCGATGATTATCTCGTGCAATATATTGTATACCACTACACGAAACGGCTCTTTTAAATTTCACTGCATCGGTCGTCCGTCGGGCGTTAAAAAGTTATTGAATTGAAGATGTCGCTGAATTACATTAATCATTTTTGAATTATTATCGGACATAAAGTTACAAGGAAAAGCCATTAGCATTGGCATTAGTGTACGATATGCGGGTGTCGTTCTGAGTTTCTGTAACAATACGGATGGTGAGTTTTATGGTAGAAGGTGTGCAGCGATCCGGCGACCGACCGTGAAGGCTACACGCGATCATCGACGATAGCGATCTCTGAGATAAACTGCCCATAGTGTGACACTGCCGTAATTACTCACACGACGATCCTTATCGATCGATTTTATTACCCTTATTCAAGACTTGTTAAATGATTACGATTGAAGCAAATAGTATAATTAACACGCAATATCAGCGTGGTACTCCAAGGATATAATTACTTGTCTGATATTCTTCTGATTGCAGTGAAGTTGGACAGATTGATATAATAGATTATTAATGTAAAAATTGCATTATAAAGGCATAAAACAATTGATAACTGTTAAGTATTTAAGGATAACACTAATGTTTTATAATTAACAAGTACTAAGAGCGAAATTATTAGGCATAGGTATATATTTTAATGTACGTAAAAATATAAAAGTTTTTTAAATTCTCAAGTTTGTCGATGACATCGGATGGTGATAAAATGTGGTAACAGTTCGTTTACTTTAAGAGAATCATTGATTTCGTTCTTACAACTATTTGCGTGATTTGCTAAAAGAATCATCAGAATAGAGGTTAACATTTTGATATCTATTTAATAAATTTTGATAAAAATAATATCGTTTAGTCATCAAAAATAAAACGGGCGACCATATGGGATGGGCCCAGTCTCAGACATTACCGCCAATATGTGGCAACGAGACGTTTTTTCAATTGAACCAATTAAGGCCACTAGGACATTGGAACAAGGATCCGCCATGGGATACTGTATGTGAGATAAAGTACAAAGTTTACTCACTATCGCTTTATTGGATACTCGTTATAAATATTACTTTTATCTGGAGAAAAAATGAAACTATCGCGTTGACATCAAAACATTCACGATGTTTTGACACCTAGCCAATTGATTATGCTACAATAAAACGTAGTAAAAATAACAGACTACGGCGGTCTATTTTACAAAATATTCATATTCCTTGAAAGTAAATAGAGATGTAATAACAACATTTATTAAGAATTTCTGTCGTTGAGGTCGAGGCCACCATCGATAGACCTTATGATTATTATATGGATCCTATAAAAGCAATCTTCACATCACACTCAAGATCAAAAACTTACATAATGTCTCAAATACGCTTCTTATATTTCAACTTGATATAAACTTTCATCAAGAGTGATTTGCACGCGGTGACGAGTAGAAATGATCGTTCGAGCACCATTTCATATATGAAATGTTTACTATAAAATTCACATTTTACAACATTTCAACGAAAATATCAAATTCCAATATTATTACCTGAATAATAACAACTTCGTTTGAATTCAAAACCTTGGCTTGCTGCAAGTAATTCTGATAACCATCAACATGTCATCCGAGTAGCTAATTTACTTTCATCTCTAACAAACATCATGTTAATCAGATTTAAAATACATTATGGGCATCATTGCCACGCACTCGATATTTATGTTGGACACTGCACGCGTGCTGTAAGATGTTATCTGTTCATTCTATTTGATAAATCACGTGAAATGTGACTAACAAGGTGCTTACGTGATCCGAGCGAGGATTATAATTTTACCTCACAAAATCAGATCTTTAATTTAGAAAGTTTTAACAAATGTATACTAAACTTGTTCTATGTCGGGACATATGTCACTGTGACCTAGAGCTCGCGGTAGATTTTGATACTCGTTCATAAGATTAAAAGACACTCCAGCCACCCAATTTGATAGTTAGCGTGAATTCCCCCAATACGAGGCGAAACTATTCGACCATTCATTCTAATTATCGAAGCGTTATCTATTGTACCGATCGACAGTTATCGTTAACATCCATAATGCGTCGATTCCGTTAACACTTTAACCATGAGAAATTATAAGAATAGAATTCACACCTACCGATTTCTAATATCCATATCCTAGATAGCTTCTAACATTAAAATGCAATCTATGTAATGCAAAATAAACCCCTAAAAATGTTTAGAGATATAGAAATGTTTCATTATTATTGTGTATTTGAATCATAATCTAATGTAAAATATAAAAGTATATTGCTTTTGTCCTTTAGAAAAAAGCGAGTATTCGGAATCTACAACTGATTTTAAAAGAGATACCTTTTATATACATTACAAGTATTATGTAAGACATGTGACTTAATATTATAAAACAAATCACACAAAATACATTAGCCACCCAATACGATACATGGCTACTTACGACTTGTACGAACATTGATAATCTTCGCTTCTGAATGCAATCGATGAACCGAAACAATTATTTCTAATTATCGAGTCGGTATTGTTTGTCGAGCGTTATCATTAGCGTCCGTGATGCGTAGATTTGGTTAATTCATCAATTATTGTGGATATAGTTGGCCGGGCTAACGTTGGAGACGCGGACATCTGTAGTCGTATTTAAGGTTTATCTGGTTCATTAATCTGGTAGCGAGCGCGTGCTGATGTAGATTAATGGGGTGGCGCGGGCGCCGACGATACCATCGTTGGATAGCATTTATTCCGGGAGTGATGAGGATCTCGGGAGCGGGTGCTCTCTACACTCAACACGCAACGCACGCAGTGACCACGCCTCGCTTTCAGTGGAAACCATTCCTGTGACGACAGAGAACTCTATATGCGGTCACGACGCGTCATATTTAATAGCCCAATATTTCAAGCGGCAATAGCCCAATGGGTAGTGTGACGGACTGACGATCGAATGGTCGTGGGTTCGATCCTCATTCCCCCATTGCACTATTGACGTGAACCCCCTCCTAACACAAGCCTTCGAGCTTATCTGGAGGGGTTAACAAAATTACTAGTATGTTTTGACATGCTAGTAATTTTT
>DWGW01001436.1:0-11362 GCA_018247775.1 Udranomia orcinus
GTACTATACGGATTACGAAAACCCAACCGTACATCGATCAATCGG
The DNA here is from genome assembly GCA_018247775.1 of Udranomia orcinus. Classification (NCBI taxonomy): domain Eukaryota; kingdom Metazoa; phylum Arthropoda; class Insecta; order Lepidoptera; family Hesperiidae; genus Udranomia; species Udranomia orcinus. The sequence continues at coordinate 46 of DWGW01001436.1, forward strand.
CAACAACCCACTCTCTGCGGCGTAATTAAGTCCGTGTTGCGATAAGCCCCAACGCGCCCCGAGCGGGGATCTGGGGATTGGGGCAACCCTATACGTATTCAGCTACCCTTGTACCGCTTCTAAGCAAGGGCGATAGGCATGTACATATATGAGATACCCAATTGTTTTGCTGTTTTGTGTCGAATATGCAATTTTAAGTCGTAAGTTCAAGTTAATATTTTTAATGTGTTGGGTCGTACGTGGACATTTTGTTCATGCTATCCTTAGGACTTAGCATGAACTAAATAATATAAATGCAAATACATTTGTTACAAATTATCTACTCAAGCAATACTACTGAAATTTTGTATAGGTGCACAATGTCGCTTTATCCGCGATGAAGATGATAGATAAATTTCTTTCTGAATAAAAAACAATATAAAAAGATTTAATGCCAATCCCGTGCAATGCTAGTATATAATATAACGAACTTATCTTACGAGATATTTGAAATGCCTTCATGTCGTACAATTTACACTCAGCTTCATTAGTTATGATGAAATTGCTTCACCTCCTACATGTTTAACTCGTGTTTCAAACATTTTTACGAATAAGTTTTACGATTACAACTTTGATTTTGGCTAACAAAGTGGCTTCACAGTTGAATATTTCTTGGCCAACGAAATGTTTTACTTAAACAGTATATTATAACGTAAGTATTTTAAAACTAGGTTATTCGATATGCTTTGGCGACCTGCGAGATCATTTTAGTAGGAAGTAGTAATTCAGGATTAAAAACAGGTTAATACTGTATCTAGACACGTGGTAGTATGTCAAGCCAAGTTCAAGTAAAAAATTAGTAGGTACTACGTTACTTTTATTAATAAATTATTTATTTTATGGAAAATGCTGTAGGAATATGGTCGCAGGAGGAAAAGAAAAATATATCAGCATGTAAACCGATCCTGTGGCAGCGTCAGATAGAAGAAGAAAATCATATACATCTAAATAAATCGATAATTGTATTATAGAATATATTATATAATATATAGGCTTGGATTTTTGTTTATTCATTTTCATTTTTGTTTATTCCAACAGACACTAACTCGTTTATACATAGTCTTAATACTGTTGTAAACTATAACGTTTACAAAAGACTCACTCCACGACTGCTGTGACGCTGCTTCCAATCAACGACCATTCTGATGTGGTGTGCTCTATCATCGGCGTGTAGAAGAGATAGACCTAACTAAACCGAGGGTTTGGTTCAATTAAACCAGCTGTCGGTCTGTTGTCAAAGCATATAGTCTGAAGCTAAAAGTCGGATTAGACTACGACACTATACACCGTACGTTCAGTGTATACGAGTACACCGAGTCTCTTTGTAAAAGCGCGAGTGTCTCTAATTGCCAAATACCTTGTGACACGAAAATTAGTGTCTCATCATCGACCAAACATAAGATTTTTCTATTAGTACCGCTGAATATACAGTATAGCCGTCAAAGTTAGTTTTTAGTTTTATACGTGAATTCAATGATGGTAGTGGTAGACTGGACTCAATTCTTCGTAATCTGGGTAATGTACCCAGAAAGTAGCCTTAAACAACACTACAGTAAAAAACATTATTATTATCTGGTAAAATATATAGAATCAATAAAAAGCATTTTCACATACGCAGGACATTCAACTCAATTCAGCTATTGAGGTTTAAAAAAATAAAAAAAGTAAGTCTAAATTCGTTTTAAACTCACCAAGTAAATATATAGGATAGCTGGTCTATTTGAACGCTCGCCCGGGGGTGGGTTGGGTGGTGGGCGAGGGTCGACCTTCACGGAAACGCCACCTCCCTGCAATTACGCCAGCCCAGCTCCAACACATCACGTATCTAAGTTCGCAATTACGTATTTCTGTGTGCTTTTCAAACTAATTTTCGAATGACCTTCTCTCCGACTTGTGTATAATATAAGCCGCGTTAATTTCAAGTTCTAAACGTATACTAGGATAAGTGGAAGCTGGGTAAATAAACTAAATGAGTAGTACCTGCTGACGTAATTAGCTGGGGTAATTAGTATGTTAGTGGTAAATATATAATTAAACGGATATTAGAAAATAAAACGTACAGAAGCCCTATCTATATACTGCTTTAACAATATTTTGGTATATAGAATACACCTTTATTTATAAATATATACATATTAGTTAAAGATTAGTAATATTATAAGCTATGTATTCAGAATGCAGCATAAAGAAGATGTTTAAATCGTATTTGATTGAACCGCAAAAGTCCCCTCAAAATAGATTTAGCTATATATAAGTTCAACTGATATACAAGTAAGCTGTTGCTCGCGACTTTACCCGCGGCTTTACCATTTATTAAGTGGAACCAAATTCTTGACAAAACAATGTTCACACACATGTACCATTATACTTTGGCCAATATACACAACATATTTATAAACTATAGCCTAGTTGGTATTCTAATCCATGAGTTATATTTATATTGACTGATTGAGTTGATTTTGCGCACGAGAGCAACAAACATCCATCCATCCTCACAAAACTTTCGCATTTATAATATTAGTAGGATTAGGATAAGATAGATAAAATGTTCTAGAATCATCCAGCTAATTTGTTCCAATCCCTATTTCCAGTTCTGAAAAGAAGTTTCTGTAATGCATCTAAATTGTTACAATTTTTACGTTTCAAGCAGTCGGCGAGCGAGCGAGTTTTAAAATTTCAACAAAGGTCTGGAATTGGCTCGATGTGGCAAGGGTTGGGGGATTCCGGCTTTCTTTTGTCCGTTCAGCCCTCACCAAACCCGGTGCCAAGTACAATAGGGTTGACAGTTTCGAACATATTGTACAATATATTCCTTGGACTTGGCGGTGCACTGCACGTGTTTTTTTCTTTTTATTTCTTCATTATTATTAGTTTGTCTATTTATATAGTTTTAACGCTAATAGTTTTATACAGATTTTAAGATTATTTAAGAACATATAAGATTTTAATAATACTTTTAGAAAATAAATAAAAACCGAAACTGAAAATCGTTACAAAAATCAATTATACCATTCCAAATAATGTTTTCTTTTAATAAAATATATTTCTAAATTCAATAAACAGTTTGTGAGACAAACTTCAAAAACACTCGCAATCTTTGTCTTTGCGTGTATATAATTTTATCGTCGATGTTGTCAATATCGATAAAATTAGCAATTTAAAGAATTATTTTTTCATTTAACCGAAAACGGTTAAAGAATTATGATTATAAATGTGAAAACTAATCTAAAATTTTCGTGTGCTAACTCATTTTGACTGTCATCCCTATTTTTTCTTAACATCACCCCACCATTTCTGAAATAACTGTTTTAATAAGACCTACATTCACATAATGTTCGCAATCTATGCAGATACCAACTTGCATATCCCATGACTAAAATCCCCTGAAAACAGACGGCCATGTAACCTCGTCATTGGACACTTTTTTCTACTTTGGCGCGCATTTAAGACTACTCTTTAGTCTATTCTTCTACTGTCAATATATCTTTATTAGTATATTCATTATGGACAGCTTCGAAACAAATGGCAATAATTTATTTAAAAAATATAGAAACAATTTATAGATATTATAAGTAACGTACATATATCGTGTGTACGAGGGCGTTTGAACCCTGGTAACCGCAATTAATATCTAATGGGCTATCGACGCTTTCCGAGCTATCTATGGCGCGTTTTCCAATCCCGATCCCGAGGTTACTTCTTACATTCATGTTTAATCAGTTAGCTTTGAAAACTGATTCATCACCTAGGCACTTTGAACTTAGGTCCATTCAGTGGCCGTTCGAAGGAGGAAGGGTCAGGGGACATGACTCCTCGAAGATCATTTTCCCCAAACTTCATGTTAGAAGAGAGATTGGCATGTTTAACTCTTCTGAATATCCATCCCGAAATAGCCCCAGGCGCCTCAAACATTATCACTCGATTGGCCAAAAAAATAGAAGACTTGTTTGTTTTATAGAATGTGCAATAAAATTGTATATTGTGTAAATGTTGCGTTAATGTCTCCGTTACTACACTCTTCAAACCAGAACACAGTAGCAAGAATACTGCTGTTATAAGGCCCAAATAGGTGTGGCAGTGTAGTACCTTCAAAACATTGAACTATTACAGAAACTATAAAAGGACGCCATTACTTATATCGACTTACGACTTGGTTTATATGTAGCTAATATAACCTAAAAACGACATCTACCTATATATAGCTATGTAGCTAACCTACCATAGTTATGTCATGATTGTCTTGCATTCTCCCTCTCTGTCCCGCGCTGCCGTCTCTGTCCTGCAGCAGCTGTCAGGCCTGAATAACAAATGATGGCAACATTGAGGTAACAATAAGCAGGTACAATGCAGCTTCAATCGTGTTTATGAGGATAATATAAAACTTTTTGTACGTTGTCGGCGCACATGACTACACGATATTGAGTATATTACAATTCGTAAAGTACCTACCTACCTATGTTAATTTTTATAAAATACGTCATTTTGAAAGTAAGAGATCCTATTACATTTCGACTCTGGAGGCACTACCGCTAGCTATTTCCTTATCACAGCAGTGTCAGCAGAACACTGTGCTGGTTTGAAGGGTGTGGTAAGGAAGAAATTAACCGAGGTGTTCCACCTTAGTCTCCAGGGGTGCCAACGCATTTGTTTGTCCACGTAAGAAAGCTCTTGTATAATATTTTGGGGTATGGCCCTGGGCGGCAGTAACCTACCATCAAGTAGACAGCATGCTCGTTCGCTACGTCCCAATTTTAAGCATAACTTTAAGCATCGCACCTTCAGGACGAAAATGATTTTCGATTTCAAAAAAATGATTTTCGAATTACGATCGTAAAAAGACTATACGGTCATATGTATCGATCCGTATAAAATAATTAGTTCCGATATTCCAGCTTTTTCTCGTTCCAGCCTGAATGTGGCATTTTATTTTTTACGGAACGATAAATATGATCGTATAAGAATGTCTTTTTAACCGACTTCAAAAAAGGAGGTTATCAATTCAACACATATTTTTTAAGACCATAACTCAATTTTTTTAAATATGTCGTTTTCGTCCTAAATGTGTTTCGATATATATAAAAAACGACTAAAATTAACAACTGCGTTTGCCTATGGATTGGAGAGTAAGTCATATTGCTATATAATAGGATTAATCCTTAAAGTCGATCACAAACACGTCCCTGTTCCTGGAATAGATCGTGGAACATGGAATTAGTTGTAATGAGATCTTTGATAAATTTCTATAAAGTTAGGTATTATGTATGGTATAGTAGGTACTTAACAATATCAACAGACTGCACCAATTTCTTTCTCCATTTCATAAAAAAGTACTATTTCATATAATAAATAAAGACTGATATGTGTTCATTTGGAAACGTACGCATAATATTTAAGTGCAATAAATGTACACCTACATAAAAATAGTTTTCTGCTTTTATTAATGATTTACTTAGTCAAGTGATATGAACCTTTTGTGGGGTCCCACGCTCAGCTATGAACATAAAAAGTTTGCAACCAAATAAAAAGGTTTACGCAAAATAAAGTAGGTAATTCTAACAATAAAACTTATTGTTTCTAACAACGAATTGAAAGAAATTTGGCCGTGCAAACGGACTATTTATCTTTTTTATGTTGGCAGCGCTATATTTATGGTGTCGTTAGGCTGGTAACCTTGAGATGTAGAAATTGTGCTTAGATTAAAAAAGCAGATAAATAGTAGGTGCCACAGATCACCAAAATAATCTCAGATAAATATTAACTTCGTTTATATACTACAGTGTAAAGTACGCTACAGACTTAAAATATTAGGCGCACTATAGGTACAAACAATATCTCTAAACATTATAAAATACAATAATTCTCGTTATGCGAGGAAATTTGAGTTCTGTTGAGAACCGTTATAACCTAATACCGTTATAATTTTCGGAGAAAAATAATAATGAACCATAATTAAAATTTGTTTTTGAATTGTAAGATATTTTCGAATACACTGTTTTGTTTATAAGGCCCGAAATACATTTTCCTTGTTTCGTACATAAGACGGAAAATATAATTTTGAAACTAACTACAAATAGATTTTCACAATGTTACAAATAATGCGTTGGCAATGAACAAATAACGAATAAATTTATTTTTTGCTGCAAATATAATAAATACTGTTTATCTATTGTGATATTGTTATATCTATAGTATTGGTTATTAAAAAAACCTTCACTGTGCATACCTCGCTTGAAGTTATTCTATCCATAATATTATCCCAATTGTCTAGTTGTATGTAGATTGGTTTTCTACAAAAATAGAAAATTTTGCATAGTGGTTCTGCTCGAGTGTTCTTTTATTTTTCCAAATACCTGTTGTGTACCTGAATTGCGACTATCTCCACTTACTCTTTAGCAAGATAAGCTCTCTTGCTATAAGCTAAACACGTCTATTCACACCGTCTCGTTGGCCGATCTAAGTTGTATTAGTAGCCATGTTGTTAATTTGTATTACTTTTTGTTAAATGTTGTATTAAAGTGAGGACATTCGTTGCGAATTTTTATGTATATCTTATGTATACTCGTATGTTGTATGTGCCATCAAGTTTTTGGATATAAACTTATCCTTCCTTCTTATTGCGAAAAACGCAACATCAAATCAGGATAGAAGCGGTGCAAACACGCTCGTACCTACCTTAAACCACTTCAAAGAGTGCATCCCATTCCCGACTCATACTGATATCGTGTTTAAACACGTAAGTGCAATAATCGAAGCGAGGCTCACAAACCGCGCTCTCCCTACGACCGCTTCTGCGGTTCTGCGGAGTTGCCTGGTTGGCGGTTGTTCTCGTTCGAACGCGAGCCCGGAGCACGATCTCGCCTTGCAATGGCCACGTTCGGAGCGGCAACGCCGCACTGTAAGGACGGCGGTACACTGCGCCACTACATTATTTGCGCCATTAATCACGAGATTCATGAGATATTGCGTTTTCTGTGGAATTTCTCAAATTGCTACACGTTGAGCCGCGAACAAACGATATTTTTAAGCATTTTTCGAATGCGTGTCGTTTATAGTAATGTTCTATATTTTGACATGTTTACAAGATTTTTGTTATGTTTTACTTTGCAGTTATTCATCGAATTTTTAATTATATTAAAGTCAAGGTAATGTCAAGCAAGCGAGACATGTTTCACAAATTAATATCTGGCTCTCATAATACATAGAATAACGGTTACCTAATTTACATAAATTACATAACAGTATTAATAGCCACAATTACAGGTGTTTTGTAAACACACGACTATTCGCTTACTATAATGGTGTTGTGTTATTTATGATATCCAACTATGGAAAATATAATTCGTATTTGCTCAAGAATGAACGTCGGTGTGTTTTCGCCTTACTCTTGCCTACTTTGTAACTCGGGTCGGGATGACCGACCCAGTCTCCATCCTATACCTACGCATAGCTACTCTAAGTCTACGTAAAGTTTGTTTCCATTACACGTTCCCTTTTTACTATGCCATTGACAAAAAAGCATAAAGAACAGTAGACTGTAGTAGATAGAACCGTGATAGATGAGGCACTAAATATATTTTTTGTCTTATATTGATTGACTAGTCTTAATTTCTGTATTTGATAATTTTGGCTTATTTTTGTCTGTAGTTAAAGTGAGCTAAAATTAGTAACTCATTTTATGAAGAGGTCGTTGGCGAACATTAATCCATATGTCGAATAAGTAATATTTTTTTTTAAATTTACTTGTAAGATAAGAATAACGTAGCGACATACATACATGTCGACTTTGCAAAATCAATTAATAACTGCTAATTGACTCTAGTATTACTTATTTTGTACTCAGTAGTACTCAAGTGTTATTCGTAGTTAATTACAAAACGTTGTATGATCGCACGGATACTCTTTATTGCTATACAAAAACGAATTCAATGAAAACATAGCAACTAAATCGGTACAAACTGTCCCATGGACACAGTCCCAAGTACTTCCAGTAAGCCTAGCTTAGAACACCTACGTCGCGCTTACTGTAGCCTGAGATCAAGGTTTCCAGACCCAGCCCGAACGAGTTCTCGTGTTGTAGGCTGAGACACAACTTTTACTTGCCTATGTGTGTGCGGAGCGGAATTGTAAACAACCAAACAAGTTGGAAGTGCGCAGCGGCGAATGTCTTTGATAGATTATGAGGGTAGGGACGGTGAATTATTGGGATTTTTGTTTACCGTTACAAATCGAGACAAACATGATTGGCTGCAGAATCTCACTTGTTTTAATACGAAGGCCTTGTACGAAAACCTTAGCTTTAGAAATGGTCTTAAATTAAACCTTAGGAATTTAGGAGAAGCAGGATCTTAACGACTTAGTCTATCGTAGTCTAACTAGCGTGGATTATTTACAACACTACCTAGACTAGTCTAGCTAATGTGGTAAATAATCACGTAATTATTGCACTTATGATAGAAGTACGGACGCTATCGTCACTATACTACTTTCAACTATGACATTAACGGTACTAAATAACATCGTCGTTAAATGTAAATTAACATATATTTTATACTTAGTTGTTCATATTATGTGGTAACGCGTATTTATAATACAAATAATTAGGTATACCACATTTTAAGTTATTTTTATATACCTTCTTAGATCACGTATGGAACCTTAATCGTAAGTTATAGAATAACAGCGTTATGTCATAACCGAATTTCATGTGAACCTTTCAATTCAGTTTTGTCAATATTTACTTGACCTTTAAGTCAATTTTCTAGAGAGTTTGTGGAAGAACAAACATACGTACTTCGCCTGTAACTTGGTTTTCTGATATTATTTTCAAAGAAGCATACTTAATTAATATATTATATGATTTTGGAAATTCCGAAAGTTGTTCTATAAATTCAGCCAGGACGCTGGATTATCGCTTGCCAATACCCAATAGGTTTGACAATAAACTAATAATAAGACAATGAGTGCATTGTAAATACTACAATCTTAACATCCATTGGCTAAAATGTTTACGCTTTGGAGAGGTTTTAGTAAAACAAAATCTACGTTTGTTGATAATTATTAACTACACTGTGCATAAACTCAGTTTGATAAAACGATGTTACTTTACTTAATTAATAAATTATAGTATATTATTTTGTTTTATAACCTATTATAGCCAAAACCAATAAACTTATTATTGTAAGGCTTTGTTTATAACACTTTTAAGTGTCAAAACTGACTCGAAGCGGTTGCCACCCGGTACCCGAAAGCGTATGCATTTAATCACAACGCTCAATTCGATGTATTACAAACTTTATTACACTATGAATAGAGCTCACGCGACGTGACTTCGTGAAATGAACCGCGTATAGCGGGATCGAAAATAAGAAAACTTGAAACGATGCTTTCACGGATCGATCGCGCGACGTTGCCGCTCCGTGCACGCCACTTGCCGAGTTGCCGCCGCCATATTTATTTTTACTGCTTGTTGCCAATCAATTATAGGCGGGAATAATGACACCTGTTTTGCTGGGGATGACACAGTGTTAACTGTTTTGTGTTTGGCTAAAATCATTGCTAAAAAAAGCTTTGTTAACATTGCTACCCAGTTAATTGCGGACAATATTTTCAAATTGTTTTTTTAGGTTTCTTTATTTAAAACTCTTTATTTCTAGGTATTTTCTATTTATACTACCTATCGATCTATCTATTTGTTTTAGATATTGCAATCATCATCATCTTATTAATAAAATAATCACTGCACGTTTCTCCCGTTAGAAAACGCAGATAACTAAGGGCAAAAGAATTTACCTAATTGTAGGTCTCTAACACTAAGACGCTATTACCAAAACGCATTGTTTAATTTGTAAGGTATAGCCGTAAATAAATTCTCGTCTTAAAACATTGGGAGATACTCATAATAATAGCAACTTCAACCTATTACAAGGTTTGGTATAGTTTTAGCATAGGTAGATCATATAGGTATTTTTAATATGTGTGTCTTTAAAATTCTTAAAAATGTAAAGTGCTTTGGTGAATTTCACACACTATTTAGACAAATACCGATCAACGGAAACAGGAACAATTACTTATGAAAATCCTAAGCCGGTATTTACGATTTTCATATAATAAGTTAATGTTCCTTAATCTTAAATTGTAATAATCATCTGATAAATTACGAAATTCTGCATATAGTTCCGTACGTAAAAGAAAATTATCGAATTACAACATATCCGAGATTAATATGTAATTGAATATGTTACTTAATTCATATTTATAAAGTAGCGCTTTTTTCAGTATAAAGTGTAAAGTGCGAACGACATTTTGCACCGAAAAAAAGTACCTATTCATTCAATAACTATTAATTCGATTTTCCGTACGTATTCAAAAGTTAACGAGAAGGCCGAAAAAAAAGAGTTAAAATACATATACAATGTCAAATATGTTTTTGGCAATACCCTGTTAATGGAAGCGGATATTTCCATCGAATCAACTGGAGCATACCAGTGGAATAGTTCACGATAAAGGAAAAAAAATACTATTTTTTTTGTTAGGTCATTTCAAATTTTATTGTACCATATTTTTTAGGTCATTGATTGATTTAACTAATATTGTTAGGGCCGATTACTGCTTATGTAAACTGTCAATATAGTAAATTGGTAATAGTCATCAATCAAGATTCTAGATCAATGTTAAGTATCTAGTGTAACTTACAATCATTTTATGGTGTTCATTCATTCAACTTCAAACTTAGACATATTCTTCCATTTTCCAAGTTTCGAAATTACGAATATTTCTCTCGCAGCGTCATCACCATCTGATATATTTCGCAAAAAGCAGTGTTTGCGATAAACCGTTCTATTTTGAAGTTAGTTATCCTATTATAAGAGTTCCCAGTCTACAATAAGTCTGTATTCTCATTTGTTACACCTGACCTAACCTATTACTTAAAAATATACATTCTAACTACTACATCATACTCAAAACCAGAACACCATCAACATAACAGCAGAGTCCTTACTGCTGCGTTCTGCTTTGAAGACAGTCGAAACCGAGATGTTCCAGATAAGTGCGTGGCAATGCACCTAAGAAACTAATTCGATCATGTTTTGAGTTGATTACAGATGTCCATGATCGGCAGTGACCAACCATCAAGTTGACTCCATGTTCGTTTGCTGCTTCAATGGTATAAAAAAACTATCATACTATTTGCTAGTTTCTCTGGATAGCATTCTTCGACAACGGCGCACATTTTCTTCGTCGGATGTTCAAGGATAGTTTCTCTTTAAGATATTCCCGG
>DWGW01001437.1:0-11361 GCA_018247775.1 Udranomia orcinus
CTCGAGACCCGTAGCCTCTGCGGAGCCAAGCCGGCGCACAAAGCCGCGGGCCGTGGAATGTCCCTTCGATCGATCTCGTTTATATTCCCCCCTTTGGTAGGTGAGTGGAAAAAATATATATTTTTGCATTTTTTGTTTAAATCGAGAGTGTTCTGTGTTTTTACATTTTATATGCGAAGATAACACTAAGGCTGAGTTATTAAGAGTGTGTATCGCCCATATAACGAAGATCCCGGAAAAGATCTTTTAAAATTGAATTTTGTTTCTATTTGCATCGTTTTACGATATTAATATTTTCCTAAAGAAATATTTGTACTTTACATCGCGTAATGTTGAAGGTTGATAGTAGTGTAAGGAATATTGTTAAAATCGAATCATTCACATCACTATTCTTATTCGCATTAAACTGGAACGGCGTCATGTGTCACTGTCAGTAAAATCACATGTTTAGTAAATCTAAACAAATCAAATCAATAGAATTAAAGATTGTTGGATTAGTACGTGCTTGAAAATAAAACTGTTTTATCAAGTGCATAAAATATTATAAAAAATGATTAAAAATAAAAATGCAGTACTGAAATCGGCTTTAACCCTTTATGTGAAGCTCTATTGCAAAAAAAAGGTAATTTAATACACAAAAATGAATGAAGATTCTGAATTTTTAAAGTGAAAACATTAGTAAATAATAATTTACTTACAAATTATTAATATTTTTTAGTATTTTTTCAGTCATGTAACCTTGTAGAAGCTACAAAATCCTGGGTTTCATTAAAGAAATGTGATAAGCAATATTTTCTAAATGTATTCAAGAAATATGAATCGAAAAAGAAAGAAAAAATTGCTTTAAATTTACAAAACGCGCAACCTTATTTGAAGAAAAGACTTCATAGAAATGAGATAATAAGGTAATTTTTATTTCATATTTTACAGTCATGGAAACAGAAATCATTACGATGGTGCACGTCCTGGTTGAGCAAAATCTGTTCTTTCTCAGGACACTAATATATTTAATTTTTCACTAAGCACATAAGGAATTTTGCAGCGTGAGAGTGAAGTAGTTTCTAACCCGATGTTACATGTTTTTTTTATTGATTGTGACCATTTTGTATTAAAAAAATCACTTTAATTAGCAATGCCATATTATTTGACAGTATATTTTACTTATGTTATCTTCAGAATTCTCAATTTGAGTTTTAAATTCAAATTTTCAGATCAAATACAAAATGTGTATCAAATACAAAATTGCCTGAAGAAATAAAAAATGAAACATGTAATGTTCATCTGTCTTTTGAAAATCAAGCAGATCATGAACAAGATGATCAATGTTCGTTCCTAAACCACAATGAAAATATTGATATCCAAGATAATAATGAACAGTAAGTATATGCTATTTGTCTCAACATCGTTAATTGCTTTGATTGCTTTTTAGATACTACTGCAATATTGCTGGCTTTTTGTTTAATGTTTTCATTTCAAATTTTAGACTGGAAAATCATAACACAATTTCATTTGGTACTATGAATATGACTGGTGAACCCAATGTCACAAGGTTTATAACAGAGCCTGCACCTCCTATAAGGTAAATAAAATTGATATGATAATAATGTATTGAAAAACTGTGACCAAATTTATTTATTTTGTTTTTCCTTTTTAGGACCTCTAAGGAATTATTCGATATCATTAAGACTAATGAAGAATCTCTACAGAATGTAAATTGGACGGAGTTGTCAAAGTCTCAGAAACAAAGATATCAAAGAGCTCTCGTCATAATTAAGAATGATTACCTAAAGCACTACTCAGCATATTTAGAACAATTAACACCAGAACAATTATTTAACTATTACAAATCCAAATTTTAAATGTATTGATTAAATATAGAATTGTTTGTAACATACACCAATGTTTTAGACAACAACATTAAAGACCTCTAGTTTGTTAAGTGAGATGCAACCAAGCAGTTGTCTAAAAGCTGCATTTTTATGCTTAACTGGAAAGCCATTAAAATGTTTTTGCCTCAGGAAACAGTTTCTAACTAGTATAATATGAGCTACTAAAAATTACTTATTGCATCTAATTAATAGTTTACTCAAATTTCTATTTCTAATAATGTTGTTTTATACTTTTTACAAGTCTAAATATATTGTTATAAAAAATTGGATTCATATGTATATCAACAATCATATTAACATGATCTATGAATTTAATACTTACACTACTAATGAATGCCAATTAACAACAAAACGAACAAAACTACTTATAAATAATAGCGACACTATAGCATGATAACACATGAGCATAATAGCATGTGACTCTTAATGGTTAATTTCATGTAAACACTTCACATCTCGCCCACTATAAATATTACTGAGTATTTGGCACAAATAATATAGGCTCTATTGTGTGGTTTTTATGTGACAATTAAAAATCAGGTACTTTATGTAATCCAAATTTATTTTCTCAATATAACTTTTTTTTGAGTAAAGTACTTAAATATATCTTCACTGGGGCTTAAACTACTCCATAATGCGCCTTACAGTGAACTGGAAAAATAAACAAGATTTATGTTATATAAGAAAAGAGGAAAAATTTTAGATCATGCTACATGGTAACGTCAAAGTTCTAACTGTTGCTCTGAAAGTAATTTTATTTGGTTTCACACAATTTTGAATAATACATTAAATCATAGATTTAATCATCTATTATATAAAAATAAGTCGGGTTTCCTTCCTGATGCTATAACTCCAGAATGCACTAACCAATTTCCACGGTTTTGCATTCGTTGGAAAGGTCTCGGGCTCCATGAGGTTCAAAAAATTCAGGAAAATTTTTAACAGAAAAGCAGGAATACAGGGAAAATCATTTTAAACATACAGCATATACATAGCATGTACTACAAACCAATATGGTTTTGGAGGGTTCTTGGATATATAGGGAATGGGGACAGGGAGGGGAACGGGGATGGGGACGGTGACGATGACGGGGTTGGGAACGGGGAAATGATTGAGGCGTTACGAAGTGCGCCAGGTCAGCTTGTAAATTATAAAGTGATAGTCGAAAAATTAAGAATCTTAATGTCGACAATTTTTGTAATGCAATATTTTATATATTATTTACCTATAAATTCTGATACAGGATCATTTTCACCCTCTGCTCGCATAGTACCAGTAATTTCTTCATTTTCAACCATTGGTAACACCAATTGTACAAATTCAGGAGTGTATGGAGGTGCTATAGCATCTAACACCTACAACAAAATATTCCATTATTTTATACTTACATTCTTAAATTATTGTATATATTATATTTAAAAACAAAATTTAAGGTACCTCTGTAATAAAATATCGTATTAAAGAAATGTCCGTATCTCCACGTTGCCAACATTGCTTAATATAACGTAATACAGGGACAACACAACCACGACTGAGTAAATTAACCATGCGGTCCAAAAGCATCTTCTTTAACTCCAACTGAAAGTAGGTTATAATTTTTTGTTAATAAGTATAATTTTGATACTTTAGACCAAGATTTAATATTACTAACATCATTTATACCTACGTTATTTATATTTAATCCTTATAATATACATAGGAATTGTTTTCGAATAGGAATATTATCATTACTTTGTGTTAAGTTTGTAATTTTTGTACCTGAACTAAAATTTCCAGCTCATCTTGGGGAGATTCAAATAACTGTACAAGAAGTCTCAATAACCTATGGTGTAATAATTGGTGGCAAGATGCTACTTCGTCAAGTAGTGCCAAATGCACTGGACAGTGTTCAGTGCACAGTTTAAAGTATGAAGGCTCTGTTACAACACACTCCACCCATACGAGTATGCCCATACCAACAACTGGAAATCTAAAAAAATTACAAATATATCAAAAACTAAGTAATGAATACATATTATGCATAAATTAAGAAGTGATTAGATAAATAGGCCGCTGTAATTATAGTTGCCAAGAATGTACAAAATTCATGAGTTATTATTTGGTTGAATGGTATATATTTACCTAATACAGTGGTATAAAGACGGCAGTTCAGCTATGAGCTCACTCGAACTAGCCGAGCTACTACAAACTGCATGAATCTTTTCTATGGCCTGCACTGTTGCCTTCAATTCATCTTTAACTGGTCTGTTAGAAGAGATACTTTCGCAAACACTAGCAGCATATGCCAACAGATACATGTACTTTGATTTATGCTCTGGATTTAATTTGCTGCCCAATTTAAATAAAGAATCAACAAGGAGTTCTGAAATAATGTGACACATGATATTTTATTTCAAATGTAAGAAAGGGGAAAACTTAACTTAATTATTCAGACTTTTATACCTAGAAATTGTGGTATTCTTATCAAGTGGACTGGAGGTGGTTCTGGTTGGGTGTAGGCACGGAACAGTACAGAAATATCAGCAGGATTTAAAGCACCTCGAGAGAGCATTGCAGCTAGAGCTGTTCGAGCACTGCGCCAAGATTCACCTGGTGTCAATGCTAACGTTATTGGAGTTACATCATGACCACTGAAACATAATTGTAAGGATTTTTTTTCGTTTCCATTTCCTTAAAAAAAGAATTATAATTAATTATTTTGTTATAACAGAAATAATAATTAGAACAATTGCATACAACTTGTTCCTGTTGATCCAATTACTGACATGGCACTAAGTTTATGCATGGTTAATTTTGGCAACCAAATAATTGTCCTAAACATATTGAACAACTAAGTTATAAGTGCTACAGGTGAAATCCAATAATATATACTTATTGATACCTTTGTTGTGCGCAACGAGTTATTTCTTGACTTAGTCTTTTCATAATTGCTCCTCCTCTTGGCTCTTGAGAAAGTACATGTACAATTACCTGGCTATAAACATATGTATGAGCACCATGACAGACCATTTTCTGCAAATATATTATGTTTTTTTTTAAAACCTTTTTTTGGAATAATGACAAACACAATCTTGTTCTTTATTAATTATACTCACTGCACATTCTGTGACACTATTCTGCCAATCATCCGAACTTTGCAAAAACCCAACAATTGCAGATTTGAGAACTCTTGAAAACACTTCTATTTGCTGTGCAGCAGTTGAAATACTAGTAATTTCACCTTGAAAACCAGCATCTGATATTAACTAAAAAATAAATTATACTTTATAATTATAACTAATACATCTTTTACTTTTTGTGTAATATCTAAGAATAACATTTATTTCTTATTTAGAAAATAATCAAACCTTTATGGTGAAGTTCAACATCAGACAATCCGGATATTCCTCTGCTAATCTATATATCAGCGACCTCCAAGTTGGATGTTCAATCATTTCAGTTAGCCAAGCCGGTGTCTAAAAGAATACTTATGATTTATATAATTATCAATAAGTACGAATCAGTCAAAAAACTAATTGGTAATTAATATAAAAGGTCAATCTTACCTCACCTTCTTCCGTGAATATTGTGTCTGCTTTCTTTGGATCAAATGTTTTTAGTATCATGTCTTTCAAGTGATTTTCAACCATAGCCTGTACTTCTGTTACCTTTACACCTACAAAAAAGTAATGTTAATAGTTTTAAATAAGATATTGATGTGGTGTATATAACAAATCATCCTGAGAAACAGTAATAGTACTAGTAATCATCAACTATATTTCATTACACTTCTGTTTCTTTTTAGAGCTAATTCCAGATTCCATTTGCCATTAAAATTTATGTTTGTTTGCTTTTGCTATTTCATAAACAAACTTTCGACACTTCTTACCTCCTAGAATTAGCCACTCGGCTAATAAATTTGCCATTTGTGCTACAGCATTGTAATTAATAGACAACTGTTCGATAACTTGTTCTGGATTTCCACCAGCTTGGAAATATCTTTTGAGTTGGCCAAATATCCCTGGTTCCATAATGTAATCTGGAGTTTTAAACTTTTCGAGGCACTCCTGCAGAACTTCTTCAGGATTATCAATGACATCTTCAGACGCTTCTTCCTGGAATGGTGAATAAGAAACAGATATAACTATTGTACAATTATGGGACGATTCAAGTTGTATATAAATTTATTAACACCCACCTCATACTGATTGTGATTCGCTCCTTCCCAAGCACGTTCTTCTTCGTATTGTGCAGGGTGTGTAGGCATATTATTCTAAATTTTCCGCACTTTTTACTAATAATGATATTATCGTGGCTGCATTAATTTATCTTTTTCTTAAAAATATAAAGTTTAATTTTACTTTTACCAGATTATAATAGTATCCTTTTAAACTAAATAAAACATAATTGACGTTATTGACAACACAAAGATAAATAAAATTGTACCACAGATAATTTAGTTGTCATTATCCGTTAGGGTTGCCACCGCAAAAATGACATCCAAAAATCCAAGAGATTTTCTAACACATTTTTTTTATTACATTATAATTATTTTCCTAAATAATTATAATGTTAATGTTATCCTTAATAGTATTACTTAGTTTTGGATTTAACTCCAAATCGTGAGAATTTAAAGTTTATTTGAGAGTCCAGTCATTTTTAAAACCTTATACTCTTATATCTATAGTTCTATACTTTATACTAATGATATAAAGCTGAAGAGTTTGTTTGTTTGATTGATTGTTTGAACGCTAACCAAGAATTGGTTGGAAGCTCTAAATATTGATATTTGTTAAGTACCTCGCGCTATCGAACAGCTTTATCCGCGTGCGCTGGGATAATGTTTCAAGTACAATGTACTACAAAAATATTAGTTAACAAATCGAAAGATAAGTCTGCGACACTATATATCTATTTCTTCTACATAAGCCACATAAGCCATTTTGGGTGAAATAATTCATTGAAAATAAAAGGTGATTTCTGAGCATTATTATTAGACAGGCATAATAATCCTTACGAGTACTTCACCATCAAGATAATTTTATAAGGATAAACGTTGCCTTTTATAGCATGTTATTTGGACGCACATTTCAAAAGAAAATTTGATAAAACGGACAGAAATTATTCTGAGGTGGTACGAAGTGCGCAATGTCAGCTAGTATCTAATATAAAGTATATTAATTGTAGGTATAGTAAATTACATTAAAGTTAATTTTTTAGTTTTTTATCCACGAAAAATAGTATGAAGTGCAGTAATCAATATTTGTATACTTAGGTACTGAGTTTTTAAACAGAACATTTGGAAGAGACATCCCGCGTTGCCTGTCGTAGAAAAGTTACTTATCTTTTTATTTATTAAATAAATTAAGCAATATAGGCGGTGATACCAAAGTACAGTTGTATTATTAGATATCTGGTAAGAAATAACTACTATTAGATTTAGGGTCACAAAGTGTGATGCATTATCGTGTATGTATAATGTATGCAGGTATATATATGCTTTCTAAATAATAAATAATTAACTTTATCGGGATTTAAACATAAAACAAATGTTGTGACTATCAATCATTTATTCCAGGAAACTAGAATATTGTAACAATTTAAAATCAAAATAATAAAATGCACTTAACATACGCAACAATAATAAAATATTCTTTTAAAATTTAAATAACAAATTATAAAATATAGAGTATCGATTGCTTTATATTAACGGATAAGTACCTATCCCATTCGTTTATTTGTGCTGATATAAATTTTATTAATTGGTTGGTTTGTTACATATTATTTAATTTTAACAATGCAAGTACTACTATGTTAAAATCTTACACTTTTCACGAAGAAGTGCAATATTACATTAGAACGCAATTTATATACGCATTTTAATCAAATTAAAAAAATATCTATAAATGGTAGGATTGTTTGTGCGATTATTACAAGAGTACAGTACAGGCTTTGCATGTACGGTTATATTTCTGTAATATGATGTGTTCTAACGTAAGGTTGTTCGTACGCCGTGTCTGTCTGACAGAAGCAGGAACCACCTAAGATCAGAACGGATTGGATATATTCATATTTATTACATTAACTTTAGTGTAATTTTTTGTACCTAATATTGCATACTTGAGATTATTGTCTATTAATGAAACTTTTGTAAGCAAATATAATATATTATATAAATACGTATATGTAAATGCACAAGGGATAGAGTAGAGTAGAGATGCGGTAATACTGATTCAATAGTTGTTTTGATTAATCGAAGTGATTAGCGTGGGGCATAGAAAAACTCTAAAACTTTTGGCAAAGAAGAAACGAAGTTAGATAAAAATAAGAGAGGACGGATAATGCCTATCACCTTTTCAGGGATTGAGTGCATAGTAGCGGCACCTATACTCATTCTTATGCGTAAGGTACGAAAGTAAGAAAAGGTGCAAATATTGGGACGAAGCTTAGGATACTATTACGTCATATTTATACGACTTTCTATACCTAAGACTAACACGTTACTTATACGTAAGGTTATTATAAAATAAAGCCATTAACATTTAAATCGTAACAAACTCATATGTTCACTTTCCGCCTAGAAAGTCGTAGCCGCTTGGAAAGTCGTGAGGACATACTTGTCAGCATGGAGGTTACCGATGTCTATGAACATATTAAAGAAAGAAAACTGGGAAACGTATTTATTTCCTTAATTTAGTCTTTAAGGGCCTATCTAAAGCACACTGGAATTATCTCATTCCATATTTTCCGTCTTGGTTGGGGAAACTATATAAAACAAATAAAGAACAGCTTTAAACTGGCGTGTGAAAAATTGACGCGGATCATCAAAGACAAAAAGGCACGGGTCAAAGTTCTTTTTCATGGGCAAGTAAACTTAAAGATACGCTTTTTGCTCGTCTGATAAAAAATCGATTTATCTGTGTAATTATATAAATCGCACATAAAAAACTTAATTAAAACTAATATGACTGTAATCAGAAAAGTAAACAAATTGGTCTTATTTTATAATAGCATTTTTTAAAATGTCATAGACATAAGATTTACTCTACATAATACTTTTATTTTATGATGTCACGGAGATAAAATAATTAGGTAATTGTACATAAGTATCGTTCTCGCTATTCGATGTATTTTTCAGTTTTCACATTTACATCGAATTAGGTGACGGATAATATTAATTTGTTAAATAATTATGTCCATATTTCAAAATTTCTGATAGGTACTTAACGAATTTCTGTTGTTTTTATTTATTTGAATACACGAATCCACGGCAGCATACGATTCTTTTCTTTTATAAAATATGTACCTCACAAATAGAAAGATTATAAAATATGAGTGATGTTAGGGATATTGCAAATTCATCAAATGTTAATAATAATATTTACTATATTTATAAGAATTAACTTTTGTGTACATCGACTTTCTATAAGTATAAGGCATTGTGTATACAAACGATTCCCTCCGAGCATAAAATAATGCATGAAGGGTTTAGTCCCAAGTGTAGAATCGCTCTAAAATAAGCAAGATTTCTTAATAGAATAAATTAAATAGATACTAAAGTACCTACAGGTAGTTATATAATTTGCAATTCCTTTTTTGCAGAAGATTAATAAGTATTGTATTTTCTTGTATGCAATATAAATTTTATTAGATGATTCCTATTTATCGTGGGAATGTTGAACTTTAATGTCTTTACAATTTTAAATTGGGGAAAGTATAGATATATAGATACGTATTATAATAAATTCTATTTATAGCAACTTAGTCAAAAATTGCATATTTCATTTTTTCGAAAGAAATGAACCAAATTATGAAATACGTGGATATAGGGATATATATACATAAAATGTGCACGACATGTTATTTATATTCTAAATTTGACATTAATAATGTTTATAAGTACCTGCATATACATTTAAGAGCCTTACATCGTAACATTATTGTATTACTTTAAACGTCAGGCATACGATTACCCTGCTTCACATATTTTAAGAAATGGGTCCAAAATCTTTAAAATTGGTTCCAGAATACGACTTTAACAGATGGTGCACTTATCCGCGTATAATAAAACTTGCAATATATTTTAATTATGTGCGGTTGAGTACCTACGTAGAAAATGAATTAGTATAATGTACGTGTGATTGTTATAACGAGTTATGTTATCTACGTTACGAGTAATGCCAGAGGATTCATAATACACAATTGTATAAGTAGAATTATAGATAGTCACGATTTAAAATATTCCGACGTCTAGCTAAAGGTAGAGAGTTAGGTAATTTTTTATTCTTTATAACAAATTTCCTCCAACTCCAAGGGCAGAAGGTTAAAGCAAAATTATATAAATTAAAACACATGATTTTCTAAGTAGTCATGATGGATGACCAAAAAGTCCTAATCTGTTTTCGAATAATCGATCCCGTTGATTTAAAAAATTTATAAGGTTTTTAAGAAATTTGCGATTACCAAAGACTTCATGTAATGGAAGTAGTACAAACAGAAGCGTATTTGTATCATTACGGTATTCAGAAAATCTTCTACTTCCAGGAAACTATCAACAAAAAATATTAATTATAATTTAAATTAGTAGAATATGAAGTTATTGTATAAAGCAATAAAGGTTTGATTATAATTATTGTTGCTGGAAACGGGTTTACAATCTAAAATATTTACTTATGTACTACGGTGCTGATATTTGCTCCTGCTGGGCGACAATATGAATTAAGAGAATGGACAGGAAATTTCATGTACGTTTGTTATAAACAAACGTAACATTCTCGAGTGAATTCGCGGTCAAAAAGCTAGTCGCTTATAAGGATTAAATCCTGAGGAGATGAAAATCCCTTGGTAAGGCAATAAGTAGATCTTTCAGTTCATTTCGTTAATCCTAGTAAGCACTAATGAAATCGGCCATTCATGCCCACATAAATAAATCACGTGCAAAAATGGAATTCAGAAAAAAAAATCAGCTAGACATAATTAATATGTAAAACAGATTTTTAAAATATTATAACGAAAATTATTTTGTGCATGAGATAAATCTGTTCTTGTAAACCTTGTAACCTTCTTCGTAGATTAAATTAATTTGATTCATATATTTCGAACATTAATCGTAACGTTGTATATACATAATAGTAGGTACAAATGCAATATGTATTTGCAGTTATCTTATATGCTAATGATGACACATGTTAGCTTTAATAAAATAGTACGCAAAGTTCACTAAGCTTTACTTATGAATCATTAGTTTGCGATACCTAAACACATTAAATTGTTTTAAAAATAAGAACATGTAAGATACATAGAAATACATATTGTTGCTGAACATTATATTATTATTAACAATGAGTTTGCTAAAAGTAGTTTAAATCGATTTACGCATTTAAAACATTTGGTCATTTCAATTGTAACTTATATGTGTAAGCTAAATTGTTAGTAATTACGATACTATGAATTTATGTTCCAAGGGTAATTAATTTATATAAAAAGGCATTAC
>DWGW01001438.1:0-11360 GCA_018247775.1 Udranomia orcinus
GGGACGGCGAATCGACACGACCGGTGAGAGATTAGGCGCAGGACCAACGGCTTTACGTGCTTTCCGAGGCACGGTGCAATACAGCACAAACCCAGACTCCGAGCTGCTATTGGCATTCCTAGTAGAAAAAACCAAATTTTTTTTGCTCGACTCGAGGATCGAACCCGGGACCTCAGCTCAGCAGTCACGCTTGCGACCGCTAGACCAACGAGGCAGTCAAACAAATATAGTGAACCTGCAAGCGTAACCTTTCGCTTTCAGCTGAGTAGACCTACTGAAGCACCTTGAAGGACCCGACCCTAGCAATGGATCCTAAGCATACTTCTAAGCATATGGGACATTCATACTTACTTGCTAAGTTTATAGTGTAATATGTAATGCTTTTCAGCTACGGCTCAATCGTAGCTGCGCGGCGCGAGCTCCGCAGTGAACGACCGACATCAAATGAAATTCTAATAGCATTACGAATTGTGATGTAATGTTTGCGGTTATTTGTTCCTACCGCTTTGTGTCAATATAATTATATCACCTACTATTGTACGAGTTAACTCATACGACTTTTGTTGATAACTAATCTTTCAAATATTATTTTTACTTTCGACTTGCTTTTACTTTTACTTCGTATTAGTTTTATTTCCGCTACCATATATTCTAAATCAGGTCAAAGTTTATACGGGTTAAAGTTAAGATTAATGGAACCTGATATGGTTACAGAAAAAAATCTTGAACTCATAACAAAGGTTATATACAAATTATTTAGTTAAATTTCATACAGCGCAAATGTGAAGTTGAAACGGTGCCATAATTCACTTTTCTTTGTTCTTGATATTCACGACTTTTTGCTGCAATTTGAGACGCGTGTTACATAAACGCACCGTAAATTATACTGCTCGTAGTCGTCACTTTCCAAAATATTGTTCTCGAATTATCTATTATGTATGACTTAAAACATAATGTACATACTTAGGCACTTGCTTTACTATAGGCTAATGCTTAAACGAAATATATAATAGGTATAAAAATAAAATTGATTTGTGCATAATGCGTACGAGCTAAAAGTAGTTTTCAACTTTAAGAGGTTTACAAATATCTGATGCCCGCATCAGAAACAAATACTAAGTCGGATAAATATAAAATAACTATCTGCTACGATATACTTGATTTATGAATACAATTTTAAGGAATGACATTTTTTTTAAATAATAATATAATAATACACCACAATAATTTACACTCACATACAGTAATTAAACACAAACATTATTGAAGGTATATGTATATGTTGTACATTGTGGTGTGGCTTTTATTCATCCTTAAGTAAATTATCTTACATCGCTCACCCACCAATGGTGAGACACGTCTGAATGAAACAAACTTTGGGCAAAAAGTTAAAAGTTCAGTCACGCCACTACCAGCTCTCTTTGTACGAGTTAAGGAAGTTTGCTCACGACTCAATATGAACCGTTTAATTTTAGAAACGCATAAAAAGTTTGTACGTCGATGCATGCTTTACAGACGGTGCTCTGACGTGACTATAATAGATTAAACTACAAGGAAAATATAACGGAAAAAGCAAAGACAATGAGCCACTTGGTATCCAAGCGGAACATTCATATTTTTAATAATAATAGAAGCTAATGAGGTGCCTAGCGTGAAAATCAAATTACAAAAAAACTGTCAGATGCCCAAATGCAATGTATAAAAATCATAAATATTAGGCATTGCCGTCATTTGTGTGTCACCTAATGTTAGTCAAACGAGTCTAAAAACATTAATTTAGTATACAGAAAATAAAATAAGAGACTTATCGGCTACAGTAAGAGTTAAGCGAGGTATTACCGCATCTACGATTACGAATATGTCATTTTTAATTTCTTATTTGTTAGGACAAATTTAATTAAATTTTTATTGAACTCAAAATAACATTTTGATTTAATTTGGATTAGTATAATGAATTTTTAAATTTTCTTAAGTGAAGAGTGAGAACAAATCTAATAAGTGGAATCTATAAATTTGGATTTTTCCGAAACTCGACACTTGGTAATGTATTACATGTTTTAAAACTAACTTCTTCGCAGAATACACATTCTTCAAAATGCAACACGGGTACTCACGATTAACGTTTTTAAATAATATATTACATTATATTTAAAAGAAAATGTATTACGTTTCTAGGAAGAGGAATCTATTGAGTACTAATAATTAAGGCACACGATGCGCACATGGTCTCCGGACGCAGCCGCGCCCGCGCCGGCGGCCTTCAGTAATAACAACTGTAACTAAACTTTCGCTTACACGTAATTACTGTAATTTGAACTATTATTTCGATATCACAGTCATGCTGATTTGTTTCCGAACTACTTTACATGAATGCGGATTGTACTGGCAATTACCAGTACAGTATGTACCAGTACAATATGTTACATTTATTATTGTAGTGTAGTACTGTAAGGTTGATAACGTTTTATAAAATCATTACTCATTCGTTAATTATAATCTTCTTGCTGTATATGACAGGCAAACGTCAATTGAACACCTTTTAATAACAAGAAGCTGAAGCTTGAATTAAATCATGTTATATAGAACCAAGTAGTCAACAATAAAAGCAAATATTATTTAATTAAATTCTGCTTCTTACAATTTAGCAACGTATATCTCTTTATATTATAGAATAAAATTAGTTACTTATTACCTTCACATCACCTTCGCTAGCCACTTCCCTTTACCAAGCACGTTGTAACATCTATAAGGCAACAAATTATGTATGTATGGGTACGGTAGGCAATAACAATAAAGAGATATCATGAACGTTCTTTTAGCGAGTCCATGCGAGCCGAAAAGGCACAAACAGCCATTGTTTTCACTTTCATTCACACGTAGTTCCGTCTATAATAAAATGTATCCGCAAATAGACCACACGTGGTCGCCAGCGGTGGTCGTGGGTGTATTTGTCTTTTTTATGCTCACCACGATCCGTTAGCAGTCATTGTAACCTGGACATGACAACTGGACAAAATGATTCCTACTACGGAGTAAATTACAGGTCTGATCTTGATGGCCAAGATAGAATGGTTTGAAGATTTTAAATGAACCCAGGATATAAACTACCTAAGGTAACACGTACAAACTCCCTAATTATGAGTTTTTTTTATATTTTATCCATACTAAACTGTAATAAAATCAATTGGCATATTTGTTTTTAATGTTTAAACGTATACGAAAATAAAACTGATTATACGTAATGGTAGAAAAATTAAACGCACTTTTTTCGAGAAAATAAATTAATAGCTAGTTTTTACGTTTTGAATTTGTTGTCGTTTAATAACATCATAGTTTTATCATATTTTTACACCAAGATTGATAACTGACACATCTGGCGCCATCTAGTACAGATGCGCACATTCATTTCACTTATAACTTTATTATTATTAAAGAGAAAATCTACTATTATTTTACTTAACGCTATTATATTAGAAGAAGAATGATTAAATAGTATATTATCCAGTTCTAAATATTAAGTAAGCCAACTACAAAAATATATACCTTTCTTTATACATACAGCGAGTACAGCAAAAATATAAAAGGAAAGGAAGAGAAGGAAATTACAAGGATAACAATGAAAACTTAGTCTAACAAAAAAACGAAAACATACCTAGTGTAACAAGGACAGAACTATGCTTCAATGAAAATCGAGACAAAGAGCGATTTTTGATATGTGCGAGTTATTGTTTCTCACGGATTACAATGACATTTTTTCTATGAAAACTACGCTAATGCGCACTACACACAGAGTCGTAGGCGCTGATTCTCGCTACAGTGTTAAAATATGCATTTACCACTGATTGAATGGTTGCAACAGCATTTCGAGGACACATTAAGTAGCAAATGAAAGAAACCAATTGAATATAAATTATTCCAACATCACGTGTTGCCCGCGGCTTTACCGCTATTTATTAAATTATTATAGAATTTTACAATAAAATAAGTTATTCCTTATTACATGAGCTATCTGCCAGTGTAAGTCAAAATTGATCCAGCCGTTCCAGAGATTAGCGGAAACAAAGACACGAAGAAAAAAAAAATGTTTGGTATTCTAGTAATTTTTTTTTTAGTACTTTTTTTGGTAGGGATACATATGTATTCAGTAAAAAGCGGTCATTTTTATATTACACACAGAATCTTATCTATTTGTTTAGATTAATTTAATAAACACATACAAAACAGTATATATCCATGTATTTATTTAATATTTTAGAGTATGCACGGATTCCAAATTCCTCGTCCAATGCTTACTGAGATTTGTATGAATTAAACATAATTCAATCAATCTTCTATCAAGAGCAGATAACAGAACAAAATTCAAAGCTAAACACCAAATGATAGTGTTGCGAATCGATTGAGCTCAAGACGGTAATAAATTGTAATAACAGTTCTCTGTCGAAAACCGTTTTAGATCACGGAATAACATTTTTCTTACATTTCTTTACTAACGGCTCACTTATACATGCACCCGTTATTGCATTCGTCTATATGTATAAAATAATAACTGTCTGTCTAATCTTGACCTCTAGGGGCTTTGATAACTTGCATACGGTTTCCTTTTTAAGTTCTCCTTTTAGGCGAGTAAAATCGTTGTTACTGCTTATTACTACTATTAAGTAACCATCGTTAGCACGTGTGCAGTTCAGAGAAAGTATCACTTTAACTTTAATAGGGAACTGTCAAATGACAGTTTTTGGTGAATGTGTAATTGTTTTCGATTCGTATTTGTTAATACAGTCAAAGGATTCTCATATGTTCCACGAAAACTGTTGAACGAATGAAGTCCGTTAAAAATGTTCACTTGCTTTGTGCTTCATGTTGGTAGGTGAGATAACTGTTGTTGTGAAATTTCGTAAATAATGTCTGAACTAATATATGTATAGGTACTTATTAGGATTACTCCTAGACATCGGTAACCAATAATGAGTTATTAATATAGAAGTAGGGATAAAAATAGTTGGTTGCGAGTCGCACGATCGTATTGCATCTATTTGCATCTCCTGCACGTTACGGTGTATCCGTAAACAGCCGCGCAGTTGTACGGCATCGAACTAGTAAACATGAATGTAGATCGTACATCTCGAATGTGGTATTTTGAGAACGACCATTACCAAAATTGGATATCTTTGAAATAACATACGAAGGAATGATGATATTTCTGGCATTGTTTTGACATATTTAGGTTGTTCCCTGCGAAAAAATGACGGAAAAAAAGTTTAGGATAAACTATATCCATACCAAAGTTTGTAACAATTGATTTATCGTTAAGGTTAAAAAGGTAACAGTGAAATAGTATTATTTTCGAATTTATAATATTCGTAACTAGGCCTCTGGAGTGTGCAGTCTCGTTTCTTCAGACGTCACTGATCAAGTACGGAGTCGCTGAGCGCAAGCAATGCTCGCGACTACTTTTCGCTACTGTGTCATGTAATTGGATTTTCACGTGTCGCGTTCACGTTCGTGACTTCCACGTGCCGCCGCCAGGGCTGGGGCGCTCTTGTAGACGTATCCGTTTTACCCACTGTTAGAATT
Source organism: Udranomia orcinus (assembly GCA_018247775.1). NCBI lineage: Eukaryota > Metazoa > Arthropoda > Insecta > Lepidoptera > Hesperiidae > Udranomia > Udranomia orcinus. The sequence goes on from DWGW01001438.1 coordinate 5,575, forward strand.
TATATTTTGTTTTAGGTTCATTACAGATTTTAATAGGAGCTGCTTGCCATCAAGTTCGTTTATGTGGCTACTATAGTTTACTTTAATAAAGTGTTTTATACTTTATTAAATCTTACTTTACTAACTAAAACTACACAATTAAATACACACTTATATTGGTATTACATACTTCTTGTCAAATTAAAATAACTTTCAATAAGAATTGAAAGTAAAAATAGTTTTTCAATTGATGTTCAACCCTAAATTGTAACACCTGATAATTATGGAAACCGTGGGCGCCTGTTGGCATATAATCCGGTGATAATTAGGCTTAGCGAGCACATATTATTGGATTATTAACTAGACTATTGGGTAGAATTGACACTTTAAACGCTCAACATCATCATTATTAGCATGATTGAGTCATTACTGTCACTCACGTGGGCTCGTCTCGCACAATGAATAGGCCATATTCTTAGCCAGTAAAATGTGGTTTGGTAAATATTATACTCGTCTGAGAAGATTATCAGAATTCAGAAATGTAGCTTGGAAAATTCACGAGGTTGTTTTGAATATTGCTTATTGTTACACAAACAACGTTCATGTTCATCAAGTTAATAGTTTTTATCTTTATTTTAGGATTACTGTTTTAATTCAATCATTGGTATATTCGTACGTAATTTAAAGTAATTGTAACCCTCTTATGTCCCACTACCGGTCACGGAAATCTCGACAACCGACAATCAAGATATTATCTTCTTATATACCTATGTTGTCCACAAAGGTTGTCAGTAATTTTTTTGCGTGTAAGTAACACGAAGTATCTAAATCTATGCGCACGCACAATACTCTGCGGGACCACCGGCTGGCAATTTCAACCTGTTCTATTGTGTGTTTTACAACCATAAAATTGAATTTGTAAACTTAGAGTTTACGCAAGTAGCAAAAAATAACTCAATGGGTGTAAATAACGACAAAAACTGAGTGACATGGTACCTCGTAGTCACAGATCAAAGACATTAGATAGATATGGTAATGTTCAATTGAACTTCGAGTTTTAATATTCACGAACTGCATATTAATAACATTAACATTAACAGCTTACAAACGCAGTACATTGTAAATTTATAGCATGTAATATGTATTGCATATGTACATACATAAAAAATAACTGAAATTTTTACACTACAGAAAGATTTTTAAATTAACAAAAGGTAAAAAAATCGTACAAATTTGCAAAGAAAACACGTCTGAAGGCACATCTGTCGTGTTTCTTTCGTCCGAGGCGGCGGTAACGGCGCGGTGTCGCAAGTGGCGACCTCCGGCAGATGAAAGAGCGAGCTTATCAAGCGGAACGTAATTCATCATCTTAAGAAAGTCTAATAGATTGTTGTGGACTATGAAACGCTGTCAATAATACAGTGTAAGCACATCGCAGAGAAGACTAACAAAGTGATAAGTTTTTGGACTTTTTATCTATAATCGTACTTAAAGCATGTAGTTCTAAAAATCGGTAAATTACTCCAAATATTGGATCATAAATATTACATACGTTTATATGTATACATTTTTGTGCATGTTACACATTGGCTGTTAAAATTGTCAAAGTCAAGTTAAATATTTTTATGTAAATAAGAGTAAATAATTTATTATTTCTTATCGTTATTAAAACAAGTTTAATTAACATATTTTCATATTTAAGTAGATACAATAAACGTATAACATAATATAAAAGTAAACCTATTGCGTAACTTACATCGTATGGACAATTTAATTGAAGGTTGTGAATGAAATTGTTTACCGGCTTTTAATTCCGGTTTAGATAATTTGGAAGTGACATAAAATGAAATCTGATTAATTGTTCAGCGTCACGCAACCGTCAGACATAATGAAAGACAGTGGACAGAATGGTAGAATTTAATTATAAGTGATGCGTGCTCTGTTGTATAAGTAGTCTGTGCGTTACAAGACAATACTGATTACTTATTCGATTAAGATCTGCCGCGCGGAAAATTATAGAAAACCTATTATTATTATTTTATGGTTAACTAGTTTACCGACTTGGGCGAAATGAAAATTCTACTTTCTTCGGATCTCTTGTGATTTACGACTAATCACTAGGTTGAGAACACGTTCACTTTGTATCGGTAAGCACAGTTCTCACGCACGTTGTTTCGTTTCCATTTTTTAACTACCAGCATGTCAATACATACTCATTTTGTTCACCCCTCCAGTAACGCTCGACGGCTTGAGTTAGGAGTGTCACATACATAGTCCAATGGGGGTGATGATCGATCGATAGTGAGGATCGAACTCACGACCTCTCCATCGCAAGCCCGACTCACTCACTCAGTTGCGACCGATTGAGTTATTGAATTTCCTATCCGTTATTATTAATTATTTTATGAAATGGTTTTATTATGTAATGACGACGGAAGTAAATGTCTAAAGGCTAAACTTAAGAAGGTATACTTATTGCTCTAGATTAGAAATAAGAGCGATTAACGATTTATTATTATAAATAAATAATTATCAGTCTTGTCGAACCACACCTTAACTCGAACTTAGCAACGCAAATCGTGCTTCTACAATTTAGTATTATTTTGAAAACCATTAGTCTTACCACATTGACAATTTAGTAGTTGGACATATGGAATATTGGAACTTTATTAAATATTTAGGAACTAGGCGAACCTAAGACGGTTGTCACTGAGGTAATCAATTTATTATCTTTGCCGACTGACTTTTCCTGCCCATAGTATCTTGAAGAAACATGATTTTATAGACATCCAATCAGAAGAAGATGTAATACTTGATTTAATTGATAAAGAAGTAAAAATAACGCGAAGAAAGCGTTAAGCGGCAGTGTCATCACAGACATTAAAATGGTAAACATTATTTAATGATACTAATTACAAAAAAAAATTACGTGGTTCTAAACACTATTCTCTCGCACACTATGGGAAAGATAATCATGATAATTTGAGTCATTATGTACTATCATTATTGAGTGCTAGTTCCGTCATTACAAGCTGGTCGTCGGCTGCTTGCTCGGCAGCGTGGCCCAGTGCTATGCGTATTTGATTGGGTTATAATAGCTACCGATAATCGCAGCGTTCATATTCATGGAGTATATTAGGTAAAGAGTAATCTTACATATTAATAATAAATAAATAAAAAACAGTTAAATCAATACATATAATAAATTTGTTAGTTATTGCTGTTTGTATATGATGAGAAATCCACTTTAAGATTTAAAAAGTTTAAAAAAAAAATTGTGCGTTTGCTAATCTCAGAGATAATACGCAAGAAAGATACGTTAAATTATGTTGCCTAAAATTCTCTTAGATGTAGAGCTTACTCGTATGCTTTTACTACTTTGACTTTTATTTTAATCACTTCTTAACTATCCTAACTTAATAAAAATCTCTTTAATGTATTTCAGTCTTACGATCGTTTTCACTAAAGCTTATGCATTTACCTCTCTCAATAAAAATACCACCAATATTTTTTGCATCAATATGCAAACTTTAATTTATTATAATTATAACTTAATTTTTTATACTTACATAGGTACTTAAAATCTTTTTAGAACCCAAGCTATTTGACACAAAATAATAAATAACCATTTATAGCGTACATGTAGTAATTTTATGTGTCACAACGATTACATATGGAAAATATCGTTTGATAGTATGAAATGTATGTTGTGTAATAAGTGTTATCAAGAACTTTCTAGCTCACCTTGAGTTATTGCTTTGTCGGCGCTCGGCAGCGTAATAGTTATGATATGCGATGAGATAACAATGCGAGAAAACTGTGGGCGGGATATAGTACTTCAATTTCACATCGACGCATATAAATGGTGGTCGTATGTCCGCCACGTCCGATGATCGGAATACCCGGATACTGTTGTATGCGACAGTTTTATGTAGACGTATATATCTCTTTCTTAGTGATGATGGCTCCAGTATCTGCGGCACCACCAGCACATACGAGTATGCCTATGCGAATATAATAGCAGTATTTTACAAAGTTTAAAAAGTCACCGTACAAGTTTGACCCTATGAGATGATTTTTGTATGTAAAAATGAAATTAGTGAAATATATTCAAGACTGCTGTGTGAATAAGTAAATACAATGTAATATATGTATGTTACCATTGCATAAACATTTGTTACGCTCATGAACCAGAGTATTTTATCCTTGAACTATGTGTCATATAGAAATATTATCAGAAGTATTTTACATAAAATAAAGAATAGGATTCTAGTTTATTCCATTCTTAATTTTTAGGACTACTTCTTTAGTAGTGTCTTGTTTAGTATATTATTATTATTTTATTTTATATTACTATTATTCCTTATAATTCTTTCAAAAGTATCTTTATCATTTAAGATAAATCGTGTCGGAGTCGTGCGGTGTGTAGCAGCTCCTGAGATAACGGGAAGTGTTGAACACCGGCCATTGTCAGCGAGGTGCATAACTCGGCTGAAAGTTGTTGCACAAGCGCCGAATAAAAAGTTAATGCCCGGAATTGAGAAAGTAAGAGGAATCTCGAAACGATATATAATTGCACGCGAATCCGGCGACCCGTGGATGCGACGAGCGGCCGGGACCAGCCGGCCAACCGGCGCCGATATATTTATTTCTTATGTTTTTTATCATATGTGAGGCAATAATAGGCGTAAACAAAATAGGCGTAAAATAGGAGAAGAGAAGACTTTTAGAGTTCATTAATTTTCACTCATCTGAACACTTATTTACAAATGTTAAAATAATTCTACTCATAAGAATACTCTTTATGAATGATGAAGAAATAAATTAAACCAACTTATATATTCAATACTTATATGAAATACTTTGAATGGCAATACATGTGAAATCCCATGCAGAGGCAAATTCGACTCTTCAAAACGTCTCGCAAGACTATAAGGCGTCTATGTAATTGGCGTGAGAAATTAAATGATTGCTTGTTAACAATGTGTTACATCAACGCGAAGACTTTGCCTTAAAGTGTACGAAATACGAGTACTAGCTACTGGGCATAAAGCACCCCTACATCGAACAAGTGGCCATAGCCCAACTGTTGGGATGTTGGGTTTCACGATCGAGAGTCTGTGAGCTAGATCCTCATCCACATCGCACTATTGATATGAACCCAGTTACATTGCACTATTGACGTGAACCCACTCCTAACACAATCCGTACTTATAAACCTGAACTTAAATAGCGGGATTAACAAAATTACAGATTAGTTCTTTAAAAAAATCTTTCGTCTTCACTATTGACTTCGTTTCATATCGAAAATTTATTAATATTCACATTGTTAACCAAATAATATCAACATTGGAACAGTAAAATCAAGTGCATGCACTGTTACTGCTCCCAAGACGTCTACAAAAACAGCATTGTATTTATTTTAAATAGTTTATCAGCAAACGGTGAGACAGGTCTTAGATAGTACTAAATCGATCAACTAAAAATACCGTCGTCAAAAAACTACGCTAAAATTTGCTTCAGCAAGACAGAGAAAGTTATTTGTTTGCTGCAGTTATTACTTTACTTGTTTTAATTGACATATTTAGAAGAAGTTATGTAATGAGCAGTGAGTTTAATGATGATGACAAATTGATGAGCATGACCTGCGTTACACATATGAGTACATAATCTTGCATGTAGATATGATTTAAACAAATAATATAAATGATGTATAAAATTGAGCAGGTTTAAAATAGCCCAATGGGTAGTGAGACGGACTGACGATCGAAAGGTGGTGGGTTCGATCCCCACTCCCCCATTGCACT
>DWGW01001439.1:0-11360 GCA_018247775.1 Udranomia orcinus
GATGACTTGTCTATTCGGTTTTCTGCAACACCATTTTGATTTTGAGTTTGACATTTCAATTTCAATCAATATCTCTGTGGTTGTGAAGTACAATGTGCACTTTCAATATGGCTAAATAGGAATTTTATAACAATATAAAGCTTGAGTATCAATAGTAACACACAATATTGTAGTCGAAAGCAGACTTCTGGTATTGATTTGTGTCATTTATTATAGACATCATAGTTACGAAATAACAGTTAACAGTTTCAATTTTTAGTACGGTATTTGAAGAAAATACATACAATATGCCACCGGTAAGATTTTATTTTTAGATTTTACGGAAAATTTTTATTCCACACCCAGCCTTTCTTTCAGTTTTCCACTATCTTAGTAAAAATCTGGAAGGTGTGTGGTGAAGGTGGAAAGGGCGTGGAAAAAATTAAATTCATAATAAAAAAAATACTTTAATTTTTATATTTACTTGTAAATTTAATCACTTGTTAAAATAATAAAGGTGAAGGTGAAAAGTTTAATTTTTATTTTAACTACTAACCTAATTTCTGTATTTCACAATACATTTTACATATACAGTTTTTGATATTTTGAAAACCTTCCTGATTTAAAATATCACACAGCTTTGTCAAGTATGACCGCAACTTATCTTGGCATAACGGGGAAAAGTATATATCCTCCGTCAGCAGAACAACGGGTTAGTGGCCAACCAATATATTGGATGTTTTGAAAGCCCCGGATGAACTCTGAGAAGGTTTAACAATTGCTATGTGTCATAACAACCGGGATTGACTGTTTAACGTGCCCTCCAAAGTAGTGCGATACGCATGAAAATGCCACTATTAGTCAGACTCATGCTGTTACTAATCGCACGCGATGTTGCCTAACTTGTACGATCACATGAAATCTACATAAGCCTCAGGGCTATCAGGTCAATGTCCATTTTTGTTTATCAAGTATAGCACAAGTGTATTTAACAAAATAACAACAGTCAAGAGTAACCAAAATATTAATTTATGATATAGAATAACTGGAATATTACAAATGTACTAAGATTTGCTGAAATAATTGTATATGATTAGCATCTCCGATTACAATTACCATTTAAACAGGGGCCATTAAAGATTACTGGCTGTAGTTACATAGGTGTAAGACAAAAATTACCTGTGTACTTTACAATACAGATAGAAATAGGCGACACAATTAATAACAATATTTCAATTTTCAGCCACACAAGGGAAAGGTGCCCACCAAGGGATCTAAGCAGATCATGACAGAGAATTTGGCTACACTGAATTTCTACCGTAACATGGCATTGGCAGCTGGATCAGTCTTCAACATTGTGTCTTTGTTTTTCTTCTATAGCAGTCTAACAGGTTACAGCATTGTGAGTAACCTTGAGCATATCCGCATAATATGCACACATTCACCATATTATAAATACGTCAACGCCAAAATTGAGCTGATCAATTGTCAAAACAATACATTACACATGTATTGGTCTTGTGAGATATGAATGTAATAATCATATAATCATACGAAAAATACCTGGCTTTAATTAAATGTAATTACTATCAATAGCTGGAGCTTTTTTTAAATGTAAGATATTTAAATATAAAATAACCACGTTGCACTAATCGACCGGCGAACACGATCTATTTTTCCAAAATGGCCGACGATGCTAATTACGTACTTGTTCTTTCGTGCATTTTTATTATCTGTGGAAGCGTGGGCTCTTTGTTAATGAGTACAAAAACGTTCGATGTTCGTTCTAATTGCCTCGTGGTTTGAGCTCTGGCGAGATTATGTACCATTCATTGGAATGATGGAAACTTAAAAACTTAATTACCGGGCATTAAGGACTAGTTAATCGAATAAATTCAATGGATGTCTACGAAATAATATAAAGTCGACTGTGCTAAAGTTCCCCACGTTAAGACAATACAATCACTATGGCAATAAAAAATACTGTTAATTTTTTTAATAACGTTTATTTAACTAGCAAACTGAGTCAAAAGACCTCGATTCTTAACTAATGCCTTGTCTTTTCATTATAGCAAAGTAGACATAATATATCTAAACAAAAATAATATGCCAGCGTCTAGTTTGTCACAGTCAACACACCCGTTATCTCATTAATAACAAAACTTAATTTTGTGCGCTAAAACTGCACGATCCAATTTTAAAAGCACATCAATTATAAGCCACGTTAAGCTAAATGTGGAGCAGTGCTTCGGGGCCATAATCGAATAAGATTTTAACATAATACACCACCCGACCCAGTTTCGCTTAATTTGATTGCCCATCCTTGTAGAACGGGTGCACTGATTGCAATAATGAAGGGACCGTTAATATTTATAAATTATTTATTTAATGTTATGTACGTCTTCATTCCGTAAAACACACAGCATAATCATAGTCTATGGTATGATTATATCCCTCTTTAAGGTTACATTGATTGTTCTCTGAAGATGAAACTCTTTCTTATGTTTATTGTCTTACTTCGTAACTAGGAAAAACTTAAAATAAAGCACACTATAAGTCGAACGAATGTATTTTATAAATAAATATAAAACACCATTGCATTTTTGTATTAAATACTCAGTGTTAAATACAGCGTAGCATTCATCTCATTTATATTTAAAAAATAAAATAAATGAAAAATGTATTTCATTTTGGATTTATTAATAGGCTAACGCCGACATTTGTTTCTTTATAGCGATAATAAACTAATCGATTATAGCTCAAACAAAAATGAACAAAAATGTGCTCAGTTTTGAAATATCAAATCGCAAACGTCGCAATCGCGGGCAAACATCCAACTTATTCCTAAATAGGGCAAACCTAACTATTGCAACCCTAAAAGTCATAATAGAAGCAGAACAAAGAAACCTGGACGTCTGAATGGTGAATGTGCCACTATGTTTGTCGTTGGCAATGCGCTGCTAGTTGGTGTCCAGGCTACAAACGTTTCGTCGGGACAACTGTTTATTATAGTATAGGACTTATACATATATTATTGTAAAGGGCCAGTGAAGAGCTATCGTCAATGAAAGAAGTCGTTAGCACCTACAAATCCGAATTTCTCGATTCTGAGATAAGTAACCAGATCTAACAATATGATTGCTATTACCGATAGACGAATAAATTTCTACAGTGTTGGTATATCACAGGTAGGTGCATGTAAAATCAATAAGTTAACTAATAATTTTAGCATTATTTACGTGCTTGTAAGTGAAGTGATCACTAATAGTGATGCATTGATGACAGTGGGCGATTTTCATTATTGAGTCCTTCCGTACATAGCAATGACATAGTGACGTGTAACTGACGATATTTTACTACTGTTCCACTGATTGTAAAACGTATGGCCACGCTATCGGTGCCACTGGTAACGAGAGTCAATGATCGATGACTCATAGGCTCACACCTGGTAGACTTTGCTCCTCTTTTCAAGGCAATCACGACCGTATTCCGAGGTATTAGGGATGAGTTACACTGCAAACAACGATTTGTTTCATTTGTATTCAAAACGAGAGCGATTGTTCGGAACCATTTCAAGCTAGGTTACACAGAGTTTTTTTGTACCTTCGATACGAGGCTTTATTTGGCAAAAAATCATAATTATAAATAGGGAATCGTGCTTCAGCGCCCGATTTTGCTTTATCGTTTTTTTAGTGTTTGTCGCTCTATGGTTAATTAGAGATTAATGTATTGGAACGTAACTCTTTTTTTAAATTTTATCATCATATTAATAAACAGGTAACCTACTACTTATGGTTGGTATTAAACGTAGCCACAATATAGTACCTATACCATTGTCCCATTGTACCTTGTGCGTACAATGTACCAACTTTTCATACGATTTTTTTTTAATAAAGTAAGCCAACTGATGTTAAAAGGTCACAGCAGGGTTTTTACAACGGTATTACCGGTCTCTGATCTTTCACGTTTATTTCTTTCATTTTCACGTTTTCACGTTACACAGACTTTTTCTTCTGGTCTCCTAATATAGCTTGAGCCTAATGGAAGAGTGTGTGACGTTCATAAGTGTAGAAACGAATGTCTACAATGTAATGAATGAATGAGATACAATGATATGAATTAAAAAAATTGAATTATTCTTTAAAATCTGTCATGGCGGAATTGTACGCGTAGCGCTTAATGTGTTTCCTACTAATAAATAGATTATTCAATATATTGCATATTTCTTTGCATACCAAACCATCAATAAGAATTTTAAAAAATCTTAATTCTATAAAAGTAAAAGTTTTGTATCTAGAGCGACTGAAAGCAAACGATTCGACTGATCCGTATAATCATTAGCATTCCGCGGTCGCCGCGATTCGTTTTTCAGGCTTGAAATCAATCTGCATTTTGATTGTTTTCTGGTAAACCTACAGGGAAATACGGCTTTAATTTAGTTGCTTCTCAAAATTATATCAAACCAAAATTTTATTCATGAACAGCTTTCGTCTGTGCCCTTTTGTAGATGTCTTTCTAACTTTGACTTTCACCTGAATTGATTTTACAAAAATATTTTCTTACGGGAGCACTCATAGGTGTACCTACTGAAAAAATCTGAGCATTATTTATATATTTTTCCTATTTTAACTTACTACCATTATTAAAATATCTTACATACTTTGATTAATTAGTTTTGTAACGACAAATAAAACTGAACTGTGAAGTATTAATAGAATGATTTTATTGTTGCTTTGTCTTTAATGGATTCGATCAGTTTGTAAAGATTACTTATTCAGATGAAATGTCATCCGCCGTTATAGAATCAAATCTAAAATTCATCAGAAAATTAATACACAATTACTGTTTTTCCGAAAGCTTGTTAAATAGCGGTTAGCGTATCATATTCACATACAAAACTACACGCAAGACAATCGTAAGCAAATTAATGTGATTAACACAGAACTATAATCCAATTATCCCCTGCATGGGTCGACTGCGGAAGCCACACCTATTTATGTTTATAGCGGTATTGCTACATTGTCTGAAGGGTGTGGCAAACTAGTAAGAAATAAAACCATGAAAGCCATGAGACACTTCAATCTGAACTGTAGATACTTTTTAGGTCTTGACGGACGTCAAGTAATTGTTAATTCTTAAGCAGATTATATATGAACTCTTCATTCATCTCACGAGCAACTATGAATAATGTGGATGCAAAGTTATTCGAAGTATTATCGGGAGAATCGAATGATTAGCTGATAGTATTACTTGGAGTGTAAACATCTTTCACATAGAACGAATGAAACACGAATGTAAGCTAGTATTATATAGCGAGGTTTCGATACCATCTTAACTTTAAACGGCATTAAAAATAATTTTAGGTTGCTTCGAACGCCTAAATATTCGACAATGCGGTCAATGAAATCAAAAAACTCTTACTCATAAAAGTTAGAGATTCTATAGAATATAAGGCAAAAAACGATGTATTAGTATGTAGTATTTATTTAACCTAATCGCTTACATTTAAATAAGTGACTAATAAAATATTTTCAGCACAGCAAGCTTGCACACTAAACTCAAGAATGAATATATCAAGCACGCTTGAGTGGATATTACTCTGAAAACGTCTAAATACAAACGACGGATCTCGTACCGACAGCGGTCATTACCCGGTTTTTTGCTCCTACGTGACTTTTGTACTGTCATTAGAACCACATTAAACAGACTCTCCCTTCCCCGCCATTATGAGTATTTTAAACCACGAATAAACACCGGATGGGGTTCTGGAGGTCAGAATAAAATGGTCGCGTTAGTTGCTATGAACGTTTGTCGATACTATCTTATCTATGTAACAAAGATGTTGTTAAAGTTTTCTGTGGGTATATTTTAACAAAAGTGCCCTTGACCATACTAGTAATAGAGCATCATCCTCCGCTATTTTACTGTAACAATCCAACCAAGGTCGATCTCTTAGTATTTATTTTTTGAGTCAACAAGCAGTTTAAAATTCAAAATTGCGTTCAGTACGGTAATGTTATTTATTATGTATTATTTTATGTTTTATAAATGATGTAGGTAAAAACGCAGCCGTCAACTCTATTAGCGTCTTTCCTGCTATTTTCCTTTCAAGATTTTTCTCTTTCTCTTGCATTAAACCGTGTCGACAGACATGTCATCCTTAATATTTTTTAGAGACTGCCGTCCGTGCGTGCGTACAAGAATTCTGCCTCCTTCAAATATACTTCGCTGTAAGATGACTAATACATCGTATATTTGTACTCAAATGTATTTAGTATCTTATGAACGTCATCTTAAATGCTGGGAACTTTTGGTTTTTAACTAAAGTATATTGTCTGATATGTCAAGACATAATTATTTATTATTTGACCACAGAATTACGAATCCATAATCCGATTACCATTTATATATACATTACAAAACATACTTCTTATAAAATAATGAATGTAACGAAATTATCGGTGTATTTTATCGGCCAATGAATTCCAAGGAAGCGAGTAGTTTTGGCACGCCCGTTAAATCGCGCTTTCATAGATCATATCGTTTTCTACAGTCAGATTGGTATCAAACCAGAGATCACTGGGTCAAAGTATGACCTACTTTAACGGGTGGCAGGTTCTGCGATTAGTTTTGAATAATTTGTGCATGTGAAATAATCAGGAAGAATGATCTGAAGCGTCCCCAAGTATTTCAAAAACAGGAGAACATCGTTTATTTATTTAACTCATTATATTGTTCTAGCAACAACAGCGACTGAGAATGTAGTTTATCTGGCAGAAAGTGGTAACTGCCATCCACGAAGACTTATGACTACCCCATACATGAATAAAGTTCTGTCTGAGATCAACAATAGCGATATTACATCCACTAGATTTAAATCAATATGTACATTTATATCCTTTATATAACACTTAAAACCAAAACTTAGCAGCCCCGATACTCCTACAATGACTATTTAACATCAGAGGACCTACAAATGGATTCGCGTTCCGTTCTAAAGAGACTCAAAACACTCAACTCGTTGCTTACATTTGAAGCTGTTCTAATAGAAAAACCTAACCTTTAGCGCAAGCACGAAACAAATACGGTCTGTTAGATCCGAACCTAAAAATAGTATTCAGGCACAAAAAAGGCAGCCGCAGAGTTTATAAAGCAACGTAAATATGACTGCGGAGAGAAACGCACAAAGTTTTTGGTTCGAGGTTTCAAGTGGCGCAATCCAGGCATTCGTATTTCGTTTTCAGTTCTCCGTTCTAAAACCGCTTTGCATATCTGTTAAATAATGATTTAATTAATTTAAAATTTGTATTTAGAATTATGAAATAATAATAATTTTTAAATTATTTCAAAATTCTCGAGAAAATATGTAAGTGTGTGTACATACACACTTTATTGACTAGTTACAAAGAGAGTGGTTAAATTAACGGTTGCGTTGAATTTTAATTAAATGGCCATAAGTATTGCACTTTGTGCTTTGTGCTCTACAGTATTATCCAACCGTGCAGTCTCACGTAATTAAGTAATTAGCGAACTAGACGTCGGCGTCGTCTGTTCTAATCAAGAAAAGTGTCTTCGGCATGAAGGGCTAACAGCGGGACAGTAATTCATTAATCTAGGGAGTCTGTGGGAACTTGACAATAGTGTGCAGTGTACTAATCCTTTATATTAGAAATTTGCACGTCGCAGAATTTGGGCCGTGTTTGCGAAAATCTTGCAATTTTTTTCGACCTAACAGAAGGAAACTAAATTTCGCCTTCTAATAAAATGAAAACCAGCACTTAGACTTATAGATATTAATCCTACAAAGTAAGGTTTTGTATGTAAACATTTGAACAACAAAAAGAAAAATTTTATGAATGTGCTGGCATAATTTTTTTTTGGCGAACAACAAATTTAATATATAAAGATTCTATCGGAATACCGCTATTTATTATAATTTAGCCCCGCAACCAGCCCGCATATCTTCACAATAAATATTAATATTGTTATCTCGATGGCAATAAAGTTTTATTGATTCGGTTACATCAGCTGGGTGCTCACTGCTGTCAATTAAACCAGTTACAAATGTAAGATTGATGACACTTTCCCCAAATTATTTATTTAAATAAATAACTCGAACATTTCCGACGCTCCTGTAATTGGGGCAAATATATCACTCCTTTAATTAAGTTTGTAGCGACTTTAATTTATCTGCTTTATTAGAAATACGAGATGTCTTTGGTCACCAAGCAATCGGTGTTAGATAACGGAAAAAAGAACTGTGCTATACGAATTCGAATACTTGATAACTTTTTAAAGAACCAAGTAGAATTAGTCAAGAGGTGACTTCGATAATTAAATTTGGATCAAATTGGTTATGGCTAATTGGTTAGCTGTTTAGGTTATAACCAATTGTTTTGTAGTAGCAAACAAGGAACCTTCCACATTCAACTCCAAATCGGTCTGAGATGAGGTCGGTATTGGGTATATATCACTCAAGCGAACATCTGTCCCCCGAACAAACATACTCAGCGAACAACAACATTTCATTAACATTAAAATTATCGTACACAACACAAAAGTTGTAGAACAGTTGCAATCCTATGCCGCATATTCATATACCTTTCAGCCCATGCTTGCCCATTCCCTTGAACTATGGTAAGGTAAAAGCCTAACCTCAATATGTTTTTGCTTTTCAATCCAAGCGAGCTATCGTAGGGAGTGTTAGCGAGTCCATTAAGCAGATTGGAGTTCCCTATTCATACATGGTGCCCGTGGGAGTGAGCATTGGCATTGGTGGCCAAACACTGAGGTGTTAAGTGATAACAAATATTGAGATTGAGCGAGAGGCAGGGAGGTAATGCGTTTGATAAAATAACCCATAACTACAACTTACTTTACATTTACATTCAGATATTTACGAATAATTCTGACCCACTGATGGTTCTGTCGTTCTTAATAATGAATAGACCACTTTTACTATGCTAGTCATCTATCTACCAAGATTTTATGATAGTTGAAAAGTATAATAAATGCTTAAGTAACTTAAGTGGACGCCTGGACTTGCATTTAATGTTAGACTTTAGTCGTTTCGACGTTTCTTCTTTTTTCGTTGACGTAAAACCTAAAGTTCTTAGGATTTACCTAGCGCACAATTTGCTTGAAAAACTAGCAAAAATATTTAGTCAATATGGAAAAATGTCGATTGCGTGTCCGCTTTATTGAAATAAAAGTGCCAATATCTCCCGAATAAAAGATAACCTGAAAGAGAAATGTAAATAGAGTGATTTCAGGAACACGCTTGGGTTTCATCTCCTCCATTCATCCGTTCCAGACGCCCAATCTCAGATGTTTCAATTCAAACCGTCTGGGCATGAATTTAAAGCAAACTTAGCGCGGGAAAATATTTTGGACTCATTTAATTTTTTTTTTACATTTACAATTTACTTTTTTGGCATTTACGTCTAAGGCTAGTGTATACATAGAATTTCGTATTTAGATAGCTGAAAAAAATAAAAATTAATATAGAAAGTTGGTCTAAACAAGGTTTTATATTCCTTGACTTATTTTCAGTTACCTACTATATAAATATAGCGTCTTGTATAAAAGTGTTCAATCAACATAATAATGTTTATATTTCACTGATGGAATGTCCAGCGTTAATTTGCATAAAGTACTTGTTGAAAAAAGGTAACTCAAATATACTTAGTATAGATAGTTTTATAGAGATCAGAGCGAATGAAATGGAGCTTTTGAGTTGTATGGCTCTATACTCTATGCTCTACTCTACCGTACAGACTTTATTCACGGGGCAGTTGAGGGCACAATTAATAAATGTGGTGGGATTGAAAACAGCCGGGATCGATACGAGCCCGTCTACACGCCGTGAACAGCTGACTCGTTCAGCGCGTACCATGAGTTTTGTACAAGTATTCAAGTTTGTGGCTTGAAAGTTGTTTTATGTTTTTTAAATATAACTTTTTGTCAACGTTTTTTGATTAGACACACGCACTTACTGGCTTCCATATCTGAATCTAAGGCATATATACATATATTGTAGTGTATTACATTTTAAATTTATTTATTTTTTCGCCCTATGAATTAACCCCTGTATAATTTGGATCTCAAACGAAAAAGATAAAATCATTAAGATGAGAAAATTATATAGAAAGTATGTAGACTCAGATATGGTATAATGTTAATGTAAACCTAATCATAACAATAATACATAGGTACATACATCTATCATAATAATAAGAACATATATAATCATAATACAGTATCATTATTATAATAACAAGCGACTCTTTTTCAAAGCTAAACTATTAAATTAAATTCGTAAACGTTCACTATCTGTAATTTCTGTGTTCACTATGCTTTCATGTTAAGCGCTATTATTGTAAACAACACGCCATGTTCAATAAACACACTAATTTTAGTCTGTCCGTAAACCTAGATACATGTCTGAAGAAAAAAATGACATAATAATTGAAGAGACTGTAAAAACAGATCTTGACGAGGAAAGTTTAATGATACGTAGATTTTGTTGTTTTAAAATTTTTGGGTAAAAAGCTTTCATAATCCCTATAGATAGGATTAAGTATACTGCTTAATCCTCCATAATTATTATGTACTGGGTAACAACATACAAAATAAGAAACGAACTTTAATTTAGTTATTCCACATAAGCATACGTACATTGCACAACGAGGCTTGCAATTTATGGATGTTATAAATTGATGTTCTATAATAAATCAATGGTGCGCGCAAATTGATGTTTCAATTTCTTTTCCCGCGCAATCGCTATTCATCACAGATTAAAAAGATTCCAGACGTGGCCTAAATGACCATGGATTTATAATTTTTTACTACGTCCCATTACGTGATGTAATAAAATATAATACTGAAAAAAAAAGTTGTTTAGTATTAAATGTCTCTATATAAAGCCAAATTTCATACCAATGTAGCAAGTACGTCACTGCGTCATGCGTCAACTGCGGCGTATGCTATCGATGCGGCTGTTATTTAAGGCCTCGATACAGGACTATAAGTTAGATATATATTTAACAGAATTGTATCTCTGTACCTGTACGGATCAACCAATTTATCGAATAGATATATTCGATACCTAAGGGATTTAATTGGAGCGAATCTTAACCATGTTTATCAAAATCATTTTTATCATTTGAAATGGGTATATAAATATTCCATTCGAAAGTTCCATTTAAACCACCACAATTTGGAGCTTTGTATTGTTCTACGCGTTATATGGTCAGAAATAATAAGTTAAATTTACGATGCCTCGTTACTGAACTTCAAACCATTTCATATGTATGGGCATCAAAACGGTTGGGCCGTCTAACTTTAAATCATCTAACAAAGCGTGATACACTGTCCAGTCC